>VWPV01031831.1:0-17887 GCA_013389885.1 Geococcyx californianus | reverse complement strand
GATGTGTAGATCTGATGCTTAGGAACACGCTTTAGTGGTGGACTTGGCAGTGTTAGGTTTATGATCTTAAAGGTCTTTTCCAACCTAAACAATTCTATGATTCTATGATTCTAAAATGTATTGACTTTTATCTTGTATTTTCTAACTCTTACAATGGAAGTGTTTAAAGGCAATGCTTCAGATCAATTTTCTGAATAAATGCTTCAAACGTGAGACTGGATAGTAGAAGAAAACTACAGAAGCAGAAGTGCCTGGAAGGAAGTTTTGGTTTGTGTTTTTCACTTAAAAACAATTTTCCATATGTATTCCGTGACAGATAGTTAGAATTGGGATGCATTTTGAGTTTATGTTACAACTTTGCTGATATGAGAACACTAATCATTTTGTCCCTCTTCTAGGTAGCTGCTTTCTTCTTGGAAGTTTTGAGAATTTCATAGCTTTTACGATCTCTGTCAAATTTGTAATGAATCATCAAAGAGATGCAAAGATTTTTAGAAAGTTAAATTGACAAATAGGTGAACAAAGATGGAAAATGCTCATCAGTTTAGGAAGCCAGACTTCACGAAGGTGGCTTACAAACATGAAGTCAGATCAAAAAGTGGAGCAATAAAGTAAGAAAGGAGAAAATTACAGTAGTAAATATTGCTAATTAGATTAAACCCTGTTAATTTTCTTCAGTGGTAAAATAAAAATTCAGCAAAGAAAGCAGAAGTGGATACAATTTCTTGTGAAAGCTGAAATGAGATTAAACATAATTTTATTGTGGCTCAAAACTGGACCTATAATTTACTTCATTTTCTAAAAATTATTATAAATAGAACAAAGCAAAACAAATAAAAATGGGGATAAATACAAAATTTCAGTTGTCAAGATAGAGAAAAATGTAGAGAACAGCTCAAATACAGAGGATTAGATAAACTTTTTCCCACATCTCTGAAGTAACTGGAGCACCCTATTTCTGGTGTCACATAAATTTAATACATTTGCCAAGCTTGAGTGATAAAATATGAGGGAATGGCATCAAACACTGTTCCTAAACTTGAGAAACATGACCACAAAGTGATCTCCAAATTGATAAAACTGTTAATCTGAGTCCAGTAATGTCAATAACAACTCTGCCAGTCCTTGACTAACAGTAGCAAGACTTGGGTCTAATTATTAAACATCCAGTTCAAGTCCCCAAACAAAACCTGAGGAAATTAAATCAAACTGATTGGATACACAATTAACTATACTTTCCCATTTGCAAACAGAGAGTCAAATGGCTTACAAAATAAATGTTACGCCTCTTATCATTGAAGGAAAAGAAGGAAAAGAGAGTAATGGAGATTAGGAGATTAAATGTTAAGAAAAGTCAACAAGCTATCAAGTGTCAACTCATAAACAACAAAGGAGAAGCAGACATGACAAGTGTTAAGCACTTGTATACTTCTATATCCGTCCTTTCTTCAACATATAAGGAGTATATTTGGGGATATATTCAGGTAGAAAAATAAAACTAAAAAGTTTTATTTCCATTCAAATTGAGTGAAATATTTAATATTTAATAGACAATATTTTCCAGCTTTGCTCCAAAAGCATAGAATTGTGGGGTTTTGTGCAGTGTTTTATTTGTTATTTTCTGTATAGAATTTCTGTCAGCACTTGCCGCAGTTTGAAGTCAGGCATTTACTGAGAAATTGAAAAGCTTTTGTAAAAATAATTTCACATTACACATCAACTGTTCTGTAGAAACAGCAATATGAAATCAATATTCACTGTCATAATCATCAGGCTTTATTAAAAACTTTTAGAAATTCAATTATTATTTGGAAATTCTTTGCTTCAGATCTTGTCTAGCTTCCAACATTTCCAACAAATAGAAGCAAGCTTAATTTTTGAATTTCCTAAATTTTTATTTATTTTTAAATTATTATTATTTGTTGATAACAAAGGCGGAGCACAAAAAGTGCATCGTGTCACAACGTATCAACAACTTCCTTCTAGATCAACAGTATAAAAATAATGTATGACTCTTAGTAACTGACTATAACAAAAAGCACACAAAAGCAGTGTGATCAGCAGGTTGAGTGAGGTGATTCTTCCCCTCTAGTCTTCTCTTGTGAGACCTCACCTGGAGTAGTGTGTTTAGTTCCACAGTCCTTGGCGCAGGAAGGACATAGATTTGCCAGAGTGAGTCCAGAGAAGTTGCACAAAGGTAATCAAAAGACTGGAGCACCTCCCGTATGTGATCGGCTGAGAGAACTGGGCTTTTTTAGCCTAGAGAAGCGAAGCTCATGGGAGATGTTCTAGCAGCATTCCAGTACTTAAAGGGGGCCAACAGGAAAGATAGGGAGGGGATCTTTATCAGAGAGTGAAGAGATAGAATGAGGGGTAAGAGTTTTAAGCTGAAAGTAGATAGATTTAGATTAGATATTAGGAAGAATTTTTTTACTGTGAGTGTGATGAGGCACTGGGACATGTTGCCCAGAAAGGTCATAGTTGCCCCATACCTGGGGGTGTTTAAGAGCAGGTTGGGTGAGGTTTTGGGCGACCTGGTCTATTGGAAGGTATGGCAGGGGGGTTGGAACTGGATGATTTTTAAAGGTCCCTTCCAACCCAAACCATTCTATTATTCTATGATTCTATGATCTTATTTCAATCTTATTTCAGATATTACCAATACTGTAAATATTTTCTGGCTTTGTCTACATTGCTAAAAGACTTTCAGGGACAATACTTTGCTTCTAAATCAAACATCACAGAACAATTCACATCCTTGCTTAGAGCACATTTTGGTGGATTTGATTTAGACAGAGCTCTGCGGAGACATCAGATACTGAGGTGAGTAGTACAGGAAATAAACAGGAGTAAACACTGAATTATTAGAGAGACATTTCTGGAACTCACATTGCTCTTTTTATTTACCTGTATAGATTGAACCACAGAACAGGAGCCTGTTCCAGAGTGGGCACTCCATGAGGTCTCAGATTTCTTCAGGGCACATCCACTTGCTCCTTTGCAGACTGTAAGGTGGATATCTTCACTCCCATGGACCTCCATGGGCTGCAGGGGTACAGCGTGGCTTACTGTGGTCTTCACCATGGGCTGCAGAGAAATGCCTTCTATGGAGCCTGAAGCACCTACTCTCCATCCTACCAAACTTGGTATCTGCAGAGTTGTTTCTCTCACTTAAATCTCTCTCCTCTCTCTCTCACAGCTGCTATTGCACAGCATTTGTTATCTCTACTTACATATGTTGTCCCAGAGGCGCTACCACCATCCCTGATGGGCTCAACTTTGGCCAGCAACATGTCCAGCTTGGTGTTGACTGGCATCAGCTCTGTTGGCCCTGTTCAACATAGTGACAGCTTCTGATGTCCCACCAAAGCTACCCCTGCATTGGGTTTACTTGCCATGTAAACCCAATACAAATACTAATAATTTATTAGATTTTAGAATGCTAAATAAGAGAAATGAAACTAAACTGGGAGTCAAATTAGGATATATTGCCATATCTGATATTAATATGCTATCAAACCATATGGCGAAAATGTTCCCAAGTATGTGGTGTGTGCCTTTATGCTATGACAGAGAGCAGCCTTTTAAAATCATGTAACAATTGCCCACTTAATGATAAAATCTTCTTAGGTTTCTTGCTCTCAGCACTCGAGTTGGAAGGCAGTTCCAGAGCTTTAGTAGTTTCACCTTAAGAGCTTTCTTCTAATTATGAACCTAAATGCATTCATGGTCTGTCTCTGTAAAGTGATTCATGATATAACAATCACTTTCTGAGTGCCTACTTTATGCTATCTGATTTTTCAAGATGACACATACAAACCCAATGATGTATAATGAGTGCAGTCTAAAAGATGAACACTGAAGATTAATTATATACTGAGCAGCCCATCTCTTCCTTTTTTTAACTTACTATTAGATCTCTAAGAAGTTTGCTGAAGAAATTCTGTTTCCCAAATGTAACAGTATTCCAAGTAAACACTCAAGCAAAGATTCAAGTAAGAGCAACCTTTCTGATTCTGAGAAAATAACCTACTATTTTAACATTACATTTTTTAAAAATTCATTGTGCCTCCCTTTTTAAATTAGAGTGTCAATTCACTAATCTCAGTAATTCTAAGAACTCTTCTGAAAGTATTGAGAGCTGTGGAGTTTTTCAAGGCTTTTGTTTTCAGATTAGTAACAAACGACTGCAAAGTGTTCATTCTGTAGGAAAATGTATAATTGAATGTCAACGAAATACAGGGATAAATAAACACATATATAAATTGCACAATATTATTTTAAACCAACCATTTTATATAAATCACATGGAATATAATTTCATACCAAATTAAATGCATATAATTGGTGAATAAGATAAACAAAAATGGATTAATCTAATTTATTATTGCCTGCTCAATAGAAGTATATCCTATGTAACCCTACAAATATGTTTCAATTGCCTCTGGTTTTGAGAGTGTTTTGATCTTCCATGACCCAGGGAAAGATGAGACTAATACTCTGCATCAATCCATAGTACATTGAGTTCTAGTTTTATTATGGAATAGAATAGAGACAGTTAGAAAAAGCAAATAGTCAAAAAGTGGAAAATTGAAACTTTGGCTATTGACTGAGGTTATACTAGGGCAGCACTGTTTTTTGAAGGTGCATGAAATAGAATAATTGTTGTCAAGATCCTCTTGCAAAGGACAATAACTAAGTTCAGCAGGAAGGTGTTAGTGATGCTATTTCTTTCCCATATTTTTTCACTTTGGTACAAAATATTTCACAATTGGATCATAGCAGTAAAATCAGTCATTCTATGTAATTCTAGAAATATTCAGAAATTTCTTGTAAAGGCCAAGTGCAAAAAATCAGATAGATAAATGGAAGGGTTATAATGCAAATCATCTTAAAAATGACTGACATTTTTACCTTTTCTACAAAATGTCAGTGAAGCATACATTTTATAACGTGACTTAAAAATACTAATTTTATGAAATAACTGATTTTATGCATATACAAACTAAGAATGACATATTTGACTGTGCTCCTTCTTGAGAAAAAAAAGTCTCAGAATACTGCTGAGTGGTGAAATGGTTAACTTGCTTTGTAGTAATTCATGGACATAGATCATGTGATGCTGGTGATAAGGAATTGAGCAGAATGTGGTCTGTGGTCCTGCATAAAAGTGAATAAGTAGTTTTGTTAGCATTATAAGCAAAGAATATTTTCTATTATTAGAAGTTACCCAAAATTAATGGAAACTGACCTGAGAAAATTGTGGAAAATATGGCAACAGTTTAGTGTAAAAAAATATTCATGGGTAACACACACACAATATAAGTATATTTTATATCTATCCTATCAATATAATCTTAGTACAGTCTTATTGTGGTCTCTGAACAGGCTTTAGCCACATGAGTACTCTTTGTTTACCTTTCCTTGGCTAACAGACCTGTCAGGGCTTTGACCTAGAAACATTTCTCAATTAACTGCACCTTATTGGGACACTTACAGCCACTGGACCCTCTGTGACACTCTCACCAGTCTGTTTAACTCGTAGACTTGTCTGGAGGACATTGCCACAATGGGTCTATTGACTAATGTCCTCTTTTATATGATGGAATGTAGTTTTGATGGGAGTATTAGATTCTGGAATGATGGAAATTGTACAATTAGGTTAACTTTAGTCTCCAAATTAAATTACTTCAATTATTAGTTTTTTCTTTGATATATTTTTAATTGTTATTAGGAAAAAAATATGAAGCAGAAAGAAGTGTGCATATATATATATGTATACATATATATAATTCACATTAATTTTTATTTTCATTCCCACATTGTTGCTATTTGGAATGATGGTGTGAGATGAAAATGTAAATGCAATAAAAAAGATTTGCTGTTTTATTTTCCTTTCTAGTTGTAGTCATACAGTGCCTAGTGTCAACAGCTTCAAACGGCACTTCATTTCAGGTGATAATTCCTACCTCTAGGGTTGCATTTTCACATATTCTGGCAATATCTGATGGGTGGATGATTTAGTTAAGAAGTGGGGAGGACATACAAGGCACTGTGCTAGGATATAGTCTAGAAAGTTCAGACAGTCCAATAGAATAGGACTCCAGGTAGATATATAAACACCTGACACCTAATTAATAGTTTCTCATCTATCCTTTCTCCTTTAGAGCTATCTATATTTCATTCAGCAACATACCACGTCTCTACATCTGTTTTTCAGAAATGTTCTAAAATTCATATTGAGATCGATATTCCGTAGGCATCTTAAGGCTTCTTGGATCCAGGCAACACATTGTTGCATTTATTACAATGTATCTGATTTACAGATTGGTAATCATCTGAAAGTGAAAATTCTGAATTTAATTTAACAAACAAATGCAAGAAAACATAAAACCAGTTAAACAACAAAATGAAAAGCAAAATCATAACTAAACCAAAACTGATAAGGTGTTGTATTTCACTTTAGTAGACCTATATTATCTTGTTCTCTGCCAAAGTACAGTTTTCATGTTGAAATATGCCTACACCTCAAAAACCAAAAAAAGTTGTGCACTAGCCTGGAAATTTATAACTAAAAAACTGAACCAAAATATCCAGTTGTTAAATCCAGTCCAATAGTTAAAAATCCCATCTAATTCCAATCCCCCCTTTTTTTTTCCTAGTCTTTTACTGGACTTTCTCTGGTATCCTGTTCTCTCTCTTGTACTGGTGTGCCTTGAACTGGACAGAGTACTCCAGATGAAAGTGTGAGTATGAACAGAGAGAAAAGACTACCTCTCTCCACCTGCTGGCAACCTTCTATCACAGTCTACTCGGTGGACTCATGACGATTCGTTCACCTTGATCTCGAAGCGCAAAATTAAGGTAATTAAGATGCCAAGGGGTTATAATTTAACCAAAGAGTAACTTTATTATTTTGCCTGTAGAGCAGCACGTGATAGACAAAGGGGAGAAAAGGGGAGGGAAAAGGAGGAAAGAGGATTATAGCTACCACCACGGGTCCAAAGGCGTCCCTTTNATGCTCTTCTTTTGTTGGCTTCATAACAGGGAGGAGGTGGGGCAAACTTGCTGAGGAAATCCATCTTTTGGACAGCAGCTATTCGGCCTTTCCTTAGATGTTACTGGCAGTCCCTGGTCATGGTGGCTGCTTGTACTGGGCAGTTCTTTTCTCTCAGGCTGTTTGCTTCTCGGTCTCTCTCCAAGTCCCTGATGGCGATGTTGAGGCAAATATTGTTCTTCAGATGGACTCTTACACCTTCCCACTAACGACATCATGGAGGCTGTCAGCCTTCTTGGCTTTCTAGGGCTCCTGAGTCCTTTTATGCAAAGCTTTTTTCTAGCCAGTAAGCTTCCACCCTGTATTGGTCAAGCCACCAAGGCGAAGGGCTCCAGAGCAGAGAATCGTGACAGGAGACTCCTTCCTAAAGTGGCAAAACCATGGTGGCAAACCTGTGGTGGCAAAAATGCAGGGAGGGAGAAGTTACCAGAGTCCCCCACCCTCACTCTTCCTTTCCCCCTTAAGCAGGAAAGGGTGAGTTCCCAATGAAAACAGCTTTGAATCAGTGTGAGCAGGGACATGAATGATGGGAGCCAATATCTTTCACATACAAGAGCAGCCCCCAGGGAGAATGACCAGAAGAATGGCAAATAGAATGGGCAAACAGGGCATTGTGCATCAGAAGGACATGGCATGGTGATTCAAGATGTAGCTCATGGAGGCAGGGCATGCAGGAAGGACATGTGGACAGGACATTTTCCCGTCCTTGTACTAGACGGTAACTCAACTTGTGGTAATCACCCTCCCAGAAGACAACCTAATTATGATTTCCACTCACCTGAAAGCCGTTACCAGAAGGAATATGGTGACTGAGTCAGAGCTCACACATGCACACAGAGTTGCCCAGGTCTCCGGCTGCACAGAGTTCCTGAACCTGTCACTTTTACTGGATGGCTGCAGACACAACAGATGTTTTGAGTGTGACCAGGTGAATTATCTTCTCAGCCTCCTGGCAGAGCTGAAAGAGGAAATGGAAAGGTAAAGGAGTATCAGGGAGTGTAAGAAGGAGGTAGATTGGTGGAACCACACCATACCATCCCCGAGACCAAGGCAGCAAATAGAGGCTCCGCAAGAAGCAGAGGATCCCATTCTCTTGCCGTCAAGCGGAAGGAGGACACTTGAGAAACAAGGGAGAATGGAAACAAGTTGCTGCTCAAGGTGGTGGGTGAATCCCCTTTCAGCCTCCTTCACCTTCCCACTTATCCTTACACAACAGATATGGGGTTCTGGATAAGGAGGCAGATGAAGGCCCACACAGGGGGTTGCCTAGGGTGACAGTCAGTGCTGTGCGTTTTGACTGACTCTATCAAGGAACAGAGGAGGATAATTGCCACAGATTATTCTCTTCTGAGAGGAAAGGAGGGCCCAATACGGGTCGATGAGACCCATCCCACAGGGAACTCTGGTGCTTCCCTGATGTCTGGATTAGGGACATTAATAGGATGCCTCCCTGGTCTGATATGACCCTCTGATTATTACCCGCTATTGTTTATGCAGGTTGGCAGTCATGAGATTGCAGAGACAAGTCCAAAAGCCACCAAAAGGTTCTTCAAGGCACTGGAGCCACTGGATGAAGAATTGGGAGCCCAGGTGGTGTTCTAATCAATCCCATCAGTGGCAGGGAAAAATACTGAAAGGAAGAGGAAAACTCACCTGATTAACGTATGGCTCAGAGACTGGTGGAAATTTGGGGATTTTTGCTGACAGGGAGGCTTACATGGCACCAGGCCTGCTGGTGACAGATGGAGTTCTGCTGTCTCAAAGAGGGGAAGGATTCTCGCAAGTGAGTTGATGGGATTTATCGATAGGGCTTTAACTAGATTTGAAGAGGGAAAAGGACAAAACCACGCGACAGAGGCAGTAATCAGGAGGAGCAGGAAGCCATTGTGCGGCAGGATAGCTATGTCTAAGTTGCTATCACAGAAACATAATGGGATGATTCACATGATTGGAGTACCGCAACAGATGGCTCCAAGCTTTTCAGAAGGGGTAGGCAGAGAAAGAGAACAGTAGGGTGGCTCTGTAAGTTAGGGAAGGTTTTGATTGTATAGAGCTCAATGATTGTGTTGATAAGCTTGAGTTCTTGTGGGTAAGGATGACGGGGAAGATCAACAAGGCAGATATCCTGCTGGGTGTCTGTTATACATCATACAGCCAGAATGGAGAGGTAGATGAAGCATTCTACAAGCAGTTGGCAGACATCTCTCAATTGTTCTCCTGGGGGCCTCAATCTACCTTGTGTCTGTTGAAAATACAACACAGAAGAGAACAAGAGGTCTAGGAGGTTTTTGCACTGTATGGAAAATAGCTTCCTGAAGCAGCTGGTAAGTGAGCCTACAAAGGGAGGTGCCTTACTTGAGGTGTTTATTACAAAGAGAGAAGGACTGGTGAAAGATATGGTGGTCAGACACTGTTTTGGACTTCACAACTACAAAATTGTGGAGTTTTTGAATCTTGATGAAGTAAGGTCAGCAAAATCACTACCATGGACTTCCTGGACGGCAGACTTTGGCCTGTTCAGAACACTGGTAGAGAGAATCACTTGGACGACAGTCCTGGAGGGCAGAGGGGTCCAGGAAGACTAGGCAAGAAGGATGTCTTAAAGGCGCAGGAGCAGGCTGTCCCCATGTGTCATAAGATGAACCATCCGGGAAGACAACCAACCTGGTTGAACAGAGAGATTTTGTTGGGACTCAAGGGAAAAAAGAGAGTTTACCACTTTTGGAAGAAGCAAACAACTCAAGGAGAGTACAGGGAGTAAGGTTATACAGAGAGAAAATTAGAAAGGCAGAAACCCAGCTAGAACTTAATCTTGCTTCTGTTGTAAGAGATAACAAAAAATAATTTTACTAATAAATTAAGAACAAAAAATAGAGCAAAGGTGATTCTCTCTCCTTTATTGTATGTGGGTGTGTGTGTGAGTGGAACTTCGTCACCAAGAATAAGGAAAAGACTAAGGTACTTAATGCCTTTTTTGCCTCAGTTTTTAATATTCGTACCAGCCATATCCATGTTATTCAGACGCCTGAGCTGGCAGACTGGGATGGAAAGCAGGATAACCTCCTCATAATCCATAAGGCAGCAGTTAACAACCTGCTATGCCACCTGGGCACTCACAAGTCTATGGGACTGGGTGGGATCCACCCAAGAGTACTGAGCAAGCTGGCAGAGAATCTTAGGTTTCCAAGGCACTCTCCATCATTTTCAGTTGTCCTGGTTAACAGGGGAGGTCCTAGATGACTGGAAGATTGCCAATCTGACACTCATCTAAAAGGAGGGCCAGAAGGAGGATCCAGGGAACAACAGGCCTGTCAACCTGACCTCATTACCAGAGAAGACTGTGAGTGGTTCATCTTGAATGTGCTCACCAAGCATGTGCAGGACAACTAGGGAAGACAGCACAGGTTCGTAAAAGGCAGGGACAGCTTGATCCACCTCATGTCCTTCTATGACCAGGTAACCCAGCTGGTGGATGAAGGAAAGGCAGTGAATGTTATCTATCTGGACTTCTGTAAATTCTTTGATACCCCCTATCATAACATTCTTCCAGAGAACCTGGCACCTTATGACTAAGACAGGTGTACTCTTCGCTGGGTAAAAAACTGACTGGGTGGCAGATCCCAGAGAGTTGTGGTGAACCAAGATAAACCCAGTCAGTCACTTGGCAGAAACAGTGTTCCTTAGGGCACAGTTTTAGGGTCAGTCTTGTTTGACATGTTTATCAATGATCTGGATAAGGGGATTGAATTCTTCCTCAGTAAGTCTGCAGATGACACCAAATTGAGTGGGAGTGTCTCTTATTAATAAAGAGGTTAAACAATGTTGGAACCCAATATTGACTCCTGGGCACTTATTAACAGGCCTCCAAGTGGACTTTGTATCAGTGATCACCACATTTAAAGACTGGCAGATCAGCCGATTTCAGTTCACTGTCCTATCCCCTTACCTAGCCTATACTTCGTCAGTCCATCTATCACCATATAGTATAAAAAGCTTTACTAAAGCAAAGATGATAGGAAAAGAAAAAAAAAAGATTCAGTGGTTTCCTCACATCCACTGAGTTAGTAATTTCATCATGAAAGGCTACCTGGCTGCTCAGATATGATTTCCCTTCACAAATCATGTCACCATTGTGACCTTTGTGTCTAGAAATATTTTCCAGGATTATTTGCTCTACCACCTACTCAAGGACTTAGATGAGGTTGACTTACCTGTATTTCCTTAGATCTTTGTTCTTGCTCTTCATGAACATAGGAGTGACATTTGCTTTCTTCCAGTCCTTAGGAACTTCACGCCATCACCATGATCTTTTAAAGACAATTGAGAGTGGCCATGCTATGACGTCAGCTCCCTCAGCTCCTACAAGTGCATCTAAAGTTGAGTTCATTTCCTTACAAACATAGCTAAACAAACAAACAAACAAACAAACAAACAAACAAACAAACAAACAAACAAACGTGATTGGTGTATCATACAATGTATATCACACAAAGATATATTGTGGGCTGAAATATTTTCTTACATCTTCATTAAACGATATCCTATATCTACTGTTAAAATTCTACTACATTTGTGTTGTAGAACAAAACTAAAGCTCAAAGCTACTGTGGTTCCCTATCAAAGGAGAAATTATTGTAATTATATGGGTTTCAAAGAACTGGTTGTTTGACAAGGGTTTCTTTAATTGTTTGTTTTCTTGTTTGTGAATATTAACTGAATGACCCTCTTCTTTCTTATGCTATTTCAGGTGCAGTTGCTCAGTGTGCTGTGTTAGGCAATTCTGAGATAGGCTGTTTTGATGGTCCCTTCTCAGCCCTCTGCTTGGGTCCAAGGAGCACAGCCCCTGACACTTCAGCTTTACATATGATCTGCTTGACTCCTGCCTGCTTACAACATCTGACAGAAAAGGTGTTGTTTATTCAGCTGCTACTGCTGGGAAGTTTACAGTGGAGATCCAGCATACTGGGATCTGTCTGGCTGCTCAACAATATGGTACTTGCTTTTTGAAGCTGAAGCAGTGTTGTTGCTGTTGGCAACCACAGCTCCCTATTATAACATGCAGCCATTATGTTGCAGAAGTACTGAACACCACAGGAAAGTGCTACTCAGTGGTAATTTGTAAACAATACATAGCATGAGAATCACCGAGGAAGATTTTCTAGGAGAAAAGAAAGATTTGGATGCCAAAATAATTCTAGAATTTGTCAAGTTTAAATCATCAGGCCTAAATATAAATACACAGAAAAATATTTCTATTAACATTATAGATTATGTAGAAATTTTAGGAATTCAGAAAGACTTTTGAATATCCAAATTTTATTTCATCATTTAACTTTGGACTAAATAAACACTAACTAAATTATATCAAGCAACCACTATGAAATGTTCATTAATAATTCTGCTGGTACAGGTAGTCACATCATAACTGAATGTCAACCCATCATTAGGGACTAAAAGAAAAGCAATTTCCCTAATAGGGAAATTAACTAAGATGCCAGAGAATGTGGTTGGGATTTTTTTAACTGATCCTGTTGAAATCACTGATTACATCAAACCAGCCTCAGTGGAATAGAAGAAGGTTGATACATTTTGTGGCAATAATGTCTCATAAACTGCCTTTTGATATAGGGAAAATAATATTTAATCAGTGATAACAGACAGAAGTCTAAACCACTAATAAAATACACATTTGGAAGTTCTTTGAATATTCGTGAGGATGATAGAATGGCAGAAGAGCAATGTATTTAACCTCCTCAAAATCAAGGCTAAGGATTAAACACTTCAGAATATTTTGCTATATATAAAAAATGAAAAAAGCCTTACCAAACTAATTACATGTTTCCCCCAATTAATATTTTTTGTAATTTTTAATATTTTTTTGCTTTTGAATGGAATTATATGAGATAAAGAGCAACCTTAACAGTCCCACTAGATATATTTATGAAATCGTAAACACGTGAGGTCAGAAGAGTCAACTGTTGCAAAATGTTTTTCTATTTACTTCAGTGGAGATGTGTTTCTTTTCACCTAATGTAGAAAAAACCCCAAACACAACTCATCTCTCCTTACGTGGACAACCAGGGCTTTTAGGCATCTAAGTCATTCTCTTTGATTCCTCTCTATATTTACCAGACTTTTGCTGACACTCAGGGCTTAAAATTGAATCATATTAGAAACTACAGGAATAGGTTCAAACAGATATAGACAAGATGTTACATAACTGATTTTCCTAATTGTGTATAACTTCCAAAGCTTTATCAGTGAGGTCTGAACTGAGAATCGCAGAGTAGACAATATATCAGCTTTGTTATCTCTTGTGTCCTGGACTCCTCAGTATATCTATGGAGGTTCATGTGATACCCAAAGTCAGTTTCTTGGCTGCTGACTCCAAAAAATGTATGGAGATATTTGTTAGATCTATTTTTGATTTTTGAATTTGGATGGAATTCATCAACATCCTTCACAAAAAAATGTTATTACTTTATCTTGCCCACATAACAGGTCACCAGAAGTGATAGTTTGCAGACATTATTCTAATGAGTTGACATTCCCAGAATACTGTGGATCATATAAGTACATCCTTCAGAACCTCCCAAACATACTATGGTGCATTTCTCACGGCTGTGGACCTGTGCCATGAAAATGTTTGCCATCTGGAGTGCTTGTTATACTTTGCAGACCAAAATTTAATTTTTTTACAAGTCAGGTCATGAAAGAGGAGTCTAAAATCATTTTCCTGTCAATTTCTATGTGTCAAGGCTTATCTCACTTCAGTATCACTCTGTTACATACTTTTTGGATAGTTCTGTTTTCTGGGGCTTAGCTAAGTAAAGTTTAGGTAAATTAAGCTTTCTGACTCAGTCTACATGCCTGAGATTAGCTATTTGAAGAATATACTGGTGATACTATTAAATCATTTAATCATAGAGTAGTTCAGATTGGAAAGGTCCTTGAAAGATCATCAAGTTCAACATTTTGTGAAAAAGGAAAATCAGATGACTTTATCTAAAAACCTGTTCAATTCCATCTCGAAAACCTTCAGTGATGGGAACACTACTGCAGATCTATTGAGACTGAGACCAGGAGATCCAAAGTCCAATGGTGCAAGAATATTTCTCTTCAGCATTGGTCCCAAAACAATGACATGAGCCAGGGGATAGTACAGACATTAGCTTTATCTGGATTGTGCATGAAAAAGAACATGTTGTAGCCTCTTCCAGGACTGCTTCTTATGTGCTAGTTTCTCACTATCCGCACTAATCAGTGTATGTTCCTCAGGAAAAGGTTATTGCAACCTACTGTAAAAAAGAGAATCAGGTATCTGGCACTGGACTATTGAACTGTGACTAAACACTTGTCTCATCTACAGTGGTGTCTAGACATGTTGTGGATTCCTAATATAGGGTAGATGAATGACGCCTAATGAGACTGCATTCATACAGCACTCAGCCAAGTAGGACCTTGATACAATTGTTAAAAAGCTTTTCCTGCTATAGAAATCCTAATACATATAAGACTGGGTCTGCAGTGTCAAAAAAGATGATTTTTATTATTTGTAATATACTGAAAGGAAAAAAGGTGGATGAGGAGCACAGAGACTATAGGAAATAATTACAAATCTTACTGAAAGTAATTGAAAGTAGGACAGTTAACAATTTACACATCAGAATTGTCTTTGACAGTCGTCATGGTGGCACCTAAGAGTGGGTGACACATGGATTCCTCTGATCTGAACCTGAACTTCAAACTTTAACTTATCATTAAAATCCTTCATGGTAAAGAAACTTATAGTTACTGTTTGCTGGTCCAAGTCAGAACACCGTTTGCTATGTAATATTTTTAGTTGAAGATAAAGTTATTTTAAGGAATAAAATAATATTGCAATTAATCAACAGTATTAAATATGTGATCAAATCCTGAAGAATAATTGAGGGAGCCTGTGACAGTAAAATGAGACCTGTTAGAAGTGATGTACACAAAACTAAAAAGAGGAAACATTTAAATTGCTTTTGAAACAAATAGACAACGAGGGGAGTTGATCATAATGCTCATACAAAAAGCTATATGTTGTGAAGTCCAGGTGTTGTGAAATTATAAAAGGCCATGGAGAAAGCAGTTGAAAAGTTTAAAAGAATTAGAGATAAAGGTATTGTTTAAGTTTTCAGCAGGTGCATAGTCATGGAAGCAAAAGATAAACCATGTAGTGACAACAGAAGTAAATCCATGTATTAATGAAGATCAAAAATAATACAGAAGTTAGAAAAATATCAAAGCTTATAGGACAATATCATCAAGAAGAAAACCAGAAAAGACTGAAACATGATTAACTTTGTTCTTTGGTATCAAAGAATAAGGACACTATATTTCTAGCTCATATGAGAAATGTCAGGTGAAGTGGTAAATTCTAAAGGGAAACCCCTTATATATTTGGAAAATTAACAAATATATATTGTGTATATATATAATTGTAATAGTATCATTATATTGCCTGGTTTCACTTTAGCCTTTTAGGGATCTTATCAAAACTGTGTTGCTTCTTTAGACTTTGAAATAAAAAGGAAACTCATAATGGGATTGAATGCAGAATGGATGCATTAAAGTGTTCTGAAAAATATTAAAAAAATAAGATAACTCATTCTCTTTGATAATTATTTTCTAGACAAGAGAGTCCTATAAGATTTCATCTGTCTGGATTTCAATAAATAGAAAGAGCACCAGATGTAAATTTTTAGCCAATGAGAAGAAAAGAAAGATTTGTATCAGGATAATGGGTTTTGCAAAGAACTGTTTGAATTTTATCATCACTGTGTAATGACAAACACGAAATTATCAGAACTAAATGAAGCTAACTTTGGAATTCTTGAAGAACAAGAAGATGATAGACAGCTATTATTTAATCTTTTATGCTTTATTTTGTTTTTATTTTGGGGTTTTTTTTGTTTGTGGGGTTTTTTTACAGAATTACATTGGTTGACAACTTTAATTTGAGAGACCATTATGAAAACTGAGAACTAATGAAATACACCATAAAAATATGAATAATATTGAGGAGTATATCAGATTAAATCTAAGAGAATGAACTCAAAATTGTCTGAAAATGAGTTCACTTATAAATTTTTAGTTTTTCAATTTGAAATTAAGAGGAGTAAAAAACTCAAGCTACCCATTTCTTAGTACAGAATATATTATAGCTTAGCTAATGTTAGATGACTCTATTTTAGATGATTATATCAGAGATGATCATCCCAAACTCGTTCTTACTCAAAAAGAGAAATAGGCACTGTTAGGAAGCGAATACTGCAAACACTAAGTCACCTGCCTTGCGATGAGATGAATTGTGCCCAGAGACATGTTTGCCTCTGTGGAAGAAGAATATACTTCCACCTAAGTTGTAAAAAACAACTCGAGTGAAGAGAATACTATCTCAGTTGACTATAACATGCCATCAGATGTGCCAATAAAAATAGTGGAATAATCTTAAGATGTATTCAATGAGGCAGTAGAAACAGAGCGATATATTGAATTTCTTAAACACACAGATGAGATTTTATCTGAAATACACTAAACAGGCTTTCCATGATAAGAAAAGTGAATTCTGACTGAAAAATGTGTCACAAAGTACCAGACTATGGCTACATAAAAAAAAAAAAGAAAAGCTTTTTAAGACAAAAACTAATACTGACAGTTAGAACATAAACTGATGATACCTATATTTAAGGCAGAGATTAGAACAGTATTTCTAACCATCAGAAGACTGAGCTATACAGCTCTTTAATAGAACAGTTGAATCAGAACAAACTCTAACACAACTTTTTCAGTTTATAAAATGGATTATAGTATGTGGCTGTAGGCTAAACAAGCACTTGACTTGTTAGTCCAAGAAATGCGGTCCTCTTAAAGTCTCTGATAGTGTATTAAGGAAACTATTCTTCTGTGAAATACTTCAGCAAAGACCAATCTGGGCCTGCAGAGACAATGTGATAAGAAATATTTTTAAAAATTTTAATACCTCATAAAAACAATGCTTAAGTAGAGAAAATTATAGACTAGAAACTAGAAAAAAAATCACAATTGTATTAAACTGACATCCAAAAGAAAAGTGGAAAAGAAGCTTTATGGTTAAGTCCTATTCCTAATTAAAAAAAATGATTACTGTCTTTTAGAGTGAAAAGTTAATTTCATATGGATTCTGGTGGGTTTCTTATCCTAAGTTAAAATACTAGATAGTAAATGTTAAACATATTTGTTAACAGCAGGATTTTCAATTTACATTTTAACACCTTTTTATTTCATACTGTAATTTAATTACAAACATAAATTTTGTGCAATAATTAGTAATATTAAGAGCTGAAATAGAAAGCTGAGCTTTATTTTACTGAAATTTACCATTTAAACGTGTTATATAATGTAGGATTCTGTGCCGCACTTTGAAGACCTAAATTTAGGCAGCAAATGTACCTAGCAGGACACTGTTCAAGTGTAAATTTCCATACATAAGCTAGTTATCTAAGTTGCCATGGAGATCTATAGAGGTTTAATCAGGACAATGAATGGATCCTAGAGAGCTAGTAAGACCAAAGCCTTCAGAAGTGCCACTCCTAACCCACACATAAGAAACCCTAGGGCATCTGGCACAAGATGTGGAGCAACAGCTGCATAGAATAAACTGAGGCATTTCAGGTGGCATTAGATGCCAACTCTGAGCATCAGATTTGAGCTGTTAAGGCAGCCGCTCTAACAGAGTCGGTTTCTGAAGCAGTCTGTTTCCCTCTGTCCTTATGGAAGGAAACATAGGTAATTCCTTATACAGTGAGTGGAGATGGGATGGGA
>VWPV01031830.1:0-47447 GCA_013389885.1 Geococcyx californianus | reverse complement strand
CAAAATTCTGCTATCAGAGAACTTAGTAAAACCTATTCCCAGAGCTATTTTATGCTATATCTCTACCACATCTTCCCAATAGACACACAGATGTTCTATAAAAAGCATTTCTACAAAAATACTGTACTAAATTCAATTTATCTGAAATCTCAACCAAAATTAATTCTAGATGTCACAGAATCATAGAACACCTCAAGTTGGAAGGAACACAGAAGGATTATTGAGTGCAAATCCCTGTTCCTTGTAGGACTACCTGGAACTAAACCATATGACTAGGGATGTCATCCAGATAGGCATGGTGCTGTGACCACATCCCTGGGAAGCCTGTTCCTGAGATCAACCACCCTCTCAATGGAGAATCCTTTCCTAATGTCCAACTTCAAATTCTCCTGACACAGCTTCATTCCATTTCCTCATGTCCTGTCACAGGTCATCACAGAGGGGAGATCAGTAACTTCACCTCCACTGCCTTCCTTGAAGAAGTTGTAGACTGCAAAGAGGTCATCCTTCAGCCTTCTTTTCTCCAAGCTGAACAAGCCAAGTGACCTCAGCCACTCCTCAGAGTCTTGTCCTCAAGGTCTTTCACCATGTTGGTCACTCTCCTCTGGACACAATCTAATAGTTTCATGTCCTTCTTACATGGAGGTGGTGAAAATTGCACAGAGTACACCAGGTGGGGCAACACTGGTGCAGCATAGATTGGGACAATCACCTCCATCAAATAGCTAGTGATGCTATGCTTGATGAATCCTAGGACAAAGTTGACTGCTGGGACACACTGCTGATTGATATTAAATTGTCATCAATCCAAACCCACAGCCTGTCATCCCTAAATTTACATGTATAACCAGATAATACGCATTCCAGGTGCAGAATCTAGCACTTGCTCTTGTAAAATTTCAGTTGGTGACTGCCCAGCTCTCTAGTCTGTCTGGGATCTCATGTCCTCACTCCATAAGCGAATTCAAATCAATTATATTTCATTCTGCCTGATTATCTTTGAAACCTCTAATAAGATTAACTCATCATTTTAGCAATGTGGAAATGGAACAAGTTTACTGAAAGTACACTGCGTAAACCAGTTAAGTAGCTTTTAGAGAAAGTTTAAAATACAACACAGCTTATAAATTCTACAGAGAACTAGTACAGGCATTCTAGTAATGTAACATTCCTAAGTGATTCCTGAAAATTATTTCTGCTTGAATCTTTTGGTTCTAATTTATTGTGTGAGCCAAATATGAATATAATTGAAAAAGTTTAAGAGTGTAGTTACTCATTTTCAATGCAAAATAGATTTCAATTGTAAAAAGTGTGTCTTTAAAAACAACAAACAAGAAACAGAAAATATTGTCTCAATCTAAGGCACACATGTTCCTGGAAAATCAGTATGTTCATTTCAGATGAGCCATACTAAAACAATTCAGTAAAAATAGTTGATAAAGACACAAACCCCCTGATTTTTCATAGAAGTCTAATCTTTCAATTGCTCTGAAAACATTCACTTATGTGTCTATGTGTTTGTATAGTGTTATTTGTAACTAGGAGTATTTTGTTAAATTACTAAGAAGTCATTGATATCTCGTAACACTCAAAAAAGAAACAACCAACCAAAAATTGTAGCTATCTCCTCTGGCAGCATTTGAGTTTATAAATTAAACAGGCAGAATTCATATTTAAATCTACTGCCACCTTTTACTTTATTATATTAACAGCTGGTTTGGGGGTTCATACTTCAAAGTTTTGAATAAATTTTCTCTTATAAGAAATATTGATATTCTTGAATTTTGGTACTTTTAGAAGGTGATGAGACATTTGTGATCAAAATATTGGTTATTTTTTTCTTCACAACGAACTGTGTAAACTTTTTTATCTTAAAGTCTTTGAAGTGTCTAATAAATTTTATAACACATATTGTTTCAGTCATCATTAAACCAAAGACTTTATGCACAATGTGGCCCAAGCTAGTAAAGCTGCAGGTGTCAAGTGCAGTCAACACCATAACCTTGGATTCTTAAAACTTATTGTAATAGGCTATATATCCTGTTTATCAACAGAAATGTTCAGTCCTGTTATGCTCCTGCTGAATCTCGAATCAGAATCCAGACTGACTCTGGTGTCTCATCCTTCTGCAGCAACAAGCTCCAGGGGCAAATGTGTGTGTAAGAGGACATTGTTCTGGCCCAGCCTGACAAATAGCTTGAGATGAGCAAGAACAGGGCACACATATATGAATAATAAGTTCTAGACTTAAAACCATGTGTGTCCTTTGGACAGTTTTAACTATACTACTTACTAACTTTATTGAAAGTTTCCTTGTTGCTGCACGGGAGAAGCAAGACAGAATTCGGTGCTTTTCTTTCTCTTGATAATTCTTTTTTTTCTGTATTTTTTTAAGTTCTGCCTTTTTAACCCCTTATCTGAAGCAAGCCTAGTCTTTCTAATTTACTTTCTATCTGCATTGTTCCATGCCTTGACAATTCATGCTCCCCATCTCAAGAGAATTTCAAAATCTGGAGAAAAGGCATTGTTAAGACAAATGTTGAAATGAGGCATGAAAACTTGTAAAGCTGAAAAGTGAGAAATTATTAAAACCAAAAATGCAAGGTTTTAGAAACAAAATGTAGCACACTGAGGTTTCAAAATCCAAAATTATGACGGGTTTTATATTTCAAAAGCATAAGCATTTCTCATATAGTTTCATAGATAACATTATACTTCCTAGTTTCTTGTGAAGGATATTGTTCATTTAATTTTAGCCCCTTTGTTTGATTTCAGAAAGGAGCTGATTTATATTCTGGACTCCCTGTCAACTTAAATCTTAGGGGCTGGGGCAAGTTTTCTTTCCCTGTTTTTTATCAGTGACAGTTCCACTGCTCTGTGTGACTTTAAAATTGTGTAATGACATGCCAGAAGAGAGGCAGCATGCCAGCACGCATACATGTTAGAGTTATAGTTGATGCCAATGTGGTGTGAATCTCCAAAGTTCCCTATGTCCTACAGAGATAGAATTTTCCCTAAGAAAGGAACAAAAACCAAGAGGCACCCACTAATTATTAAAACTCTGATTCGAAACATGTTTTTTTATCTCTTTGTGACATTAACAACTCTAGAGATCAAGACTGAGTGCAGCCCTCTGAAAGCTAGAAAACTGCTGTTTGCACAAGGTTTTGCAGATGATATGACTATGGTCAGAAACCCTGTGTCTGCAATTACATCTGAATACCAGCCCCTAGCAAATTCAACTGTGCTAAAGTAACATTAAACATTGAAAACTGACTTCTTGTTGGTTAAATGACAAATTCTAAAAGAGTAAGTAGTCTAACTAAAATAAATCATATCTTTCATTAACAATAACTGCAGTAGTCACAGATTTTTCTAGCATCTTCTTCAGAAAGCACTGATAAAAATGTATTTCTTTAGTAAATAATTTGATTTTTTTAAAAAGAAATTAGAATTAGAAATTAGATTTCGTACTAAGAAAAGCTGCCTAGTGATTTCTAGAATTAAACAAAGCATTGACAACAAGGCTTAATAACTTCAGTATAAATGCATTTCATATCCTCTACTAGCAACATCAAAGCAAACAGCATGATATTTTTCTAAAATATCTGTGGGGTTGTTTCAGCTTGCAAGATCTGGAATGTTAAAGCTATAATTTGCCGTAAAAAAACTTTATGTAGAAACTTATCTCTTCTTTGCCCAAATGTTGTTAATTATCCTGATTCAAAGAAATCAGTGTCTCCTAAGTTTTCTCTGCTTTTAAGTAGTTTTGTTTTTAAACAGTACAGGAATATTTTTGAGGAAACACAGTACCTCAGCACCAGAGAGATGCTCATACTACCTTCTGGCTCTGCAAACTAGCTTCTGTCAAACGAGAAAAGTCAATTATGTTCAGCAGTTTTCTTCCATTTTCAGAATACTTTATCAAGGGAATCAGTGGTATTATTTTCCATTTTACCAAAATTTCCACAGTCATGAGGAAATTGTCATATGATGCAGAATGATTATGCAGCCATGATTAACCATCAGGCCACAGTCACATAAGCTGAGCAAGGCAAAGACAGTCATAGTCTGCCCATTTCCACTAACTTCTAGCTTTCCACTACACACTAAACAGTTTTATCTGACTGTGATCTGACAGAACCAGGTACTGCCAGTATGGAGAGGAAATTTTAAACATTTACAACATTATGATAGAAGAGAGAAAAAGGTCTTGTCCACAAAGACACCAGTGGCAGCTTATTATTCAGGAACAGATAATATAAGACATATTTACCCTAGTTTGTTCCAAGAACACTATAACTATGTGTAAACCTTTTTTAATCCCTTAAACTAGCCAATGTAATGAAAATATATTTCTTGCAAGAGCAGCTTAATATTTTTACGAAGAATGTCAGTTTTTTATACACTGTTGCTTGAATTGTACATAAGAACTACACTTACATTTACTCTAAGTCCTACATTAAGTGTTTATGGAGTTTTTTCTGATCAAAATCTCAATTCATTATTAAAGATAGAAACATAAGAGTTTGATCTAAAAAATAAGAAAAATGTTTTAATGGCTGTTACATAGAAGCCTAACGTATTTATATAAGTAAATATTAAAATCGAATCAAGGGCAATATTTTGTATCTCATAAATATATTCATCACCTGTCAACAGAAAAAATTCTTTAGGCAAATAATAGCAACATTGCCTTGTCCACTCTCCTTTACAGGCACACCTGTTCCAGATCTTAGTTCTGTGATACAGTCTCCTTAGCAGTATTTATTTTTTTTTTAAAGCAAACAAAAGTAAAACAATTAATATAAGCATCCATATGTTTAACTACTTTTCAAATAGCAGCAAGATACTATAACAGCATTTGGTAGAAGAGCTCTTGTCATTATAAATCTGTCGCCGTACCTTTCAGCTCAGAGGAAGCTGAATTCCTCCTGAACTGTCTTCATCTGCTAGTTTGTTGCCATGCTTACAGGTCATCTGGCCTTCAGACAAGCAATTTTAATCATGACTTATTAGATCAAAATGTAGTAACTTTTATCAAGTAACTTAAGTCAATCTCAAAAGCCCCATTTCTCTCATTTCTGGAGGGGGGATTGCTGATGGGTTTTATGTTACTTTCTCAGTCAAATTTTGGCATTGAAAATTGGAGATTGACTTTCCTCATTCCATCATGACTGGCATCTGGTATCTACTTCACACTCCAACTCAAAATATGAGACATAAGAAGCAAACAGCTAGTTTTACAACACATAAAGCAGTTTTTTGTTAAGAAAGTAAAACCTACCCACGTTTCCATATATAGGAACACTGACTTTAAGGTGCTTACTGCACACTGCTATAGCAGACACAATCACTTCCACTGCACATTTCTACAGGGCTGTGTCTGCTGTAGAAGAAAACAAATTAACCACAAAAAACGGTATTGAACTCTTGGATGGGGCAGCTAGAACTGGAAGGTTTGAGTTTCATCCTGTTGCTACACTGCAGAGTTGTACCCATGAGGCCCAAAATAACTTTGCACACACCAGTGACTTTGCTCAGGCCAGTCTTAGGCGTAAAGCAACAGGAGAGCAGGCTGCTTGAAGAGATCTTGTGAGTCCATAGAGTGGCTGTAAAACAATCCTAAGAGCACAGAGGAGGAAAGGCAAAGGGCTCAAATGAAAAGTAAATGCAAAGGGACGCTGGAAAGGATCAACCAAGAAATCATCATTTTAACAAAGCATGAAGCAGAGATACAATTCTTTTGTTAGACATTACCACTCACACTCAGGCTATTAAATTCTTAGGGAAAAAAACCCAAACAACATGCACAAAGAGGAACACAGTTTCAAACCACATCTATTTTAGAAATATGCTAGCACGAACTTCATTTCTTTCCCACCACCCGTAGTTCTCCAGACCTTCCAGGGCAAATTTCTGGGATCTTCTGACAACAAAAAAGATGAGGTAGCCACTCCCAGCAAGTGTGCATAGGGCCAAGAAGTTAGCCAGAACCCTCAGGAATCGAGTCAAGTGTATGTTTTCTTCTTTTCGGCTCTCCTGCTCCTCCACAATAGCTTCCTACAAGAAGAATATATTATGAGAACCTTAATGGTCAAGAGTCCACATTGTTTCCCCCGTTGTTAGAAGTTAAATAAATTATGAAGATGTGAATCCAAACCTGGGCATCATGGTTATATCATCTCACAAAATCTTGTTTGCACCCTAAAAAACCCCAGGGTTTTGGCTCCACAGAGTTCACTTTTCTTCCACTACATGTGTTCCCAGTGATTCTTGTTATACCTGCACTCATGTGCCAAAAAGAAAACAGTGTGCTGTGTGAGCTTGCAAGATGCAACGAGGACAAGTGACCCAACAGGATAAACATGTGATTAACTGCCAGAAAAGAAACTGCCAGAATTCAAAAACGTGCATTTGTGGGAAAGAGCAGAAAGTTTTGTTCTGAAAGTCAGCAATTCAGAAGGAAAGAAAAGACAGTTTAGATTAAAAAAAGGCAAACTGCACAGCTTCAGACTACAGAATAAACAGTTTGCTCTAGTGTAACTGTAATCTCCAGCTCCTACTTTTGCCAGCACAAAGAGCTTTTGCTCTAAAGTGTCCTAGTGAAACAGGAGTTCGGTGACCACTTCTCACTTCAGTATAAAGAACAGTAGCCCAGCAGAGAAGCTGAACTCCTGCATTGTAATATTTACTCTTCGTGGCTCTGCTTTTCTCATGATTTGTGTTTGATACATAAGTGAAAGGAGACTGCAGCAATTCTTAAGCAAAACCCACATGACTTCACCCAAGCACAGACTTCACCCATTTCTCTCTAAGGTTCCTTGCTTATTTGCAAAGATCACAGTGAAGCTTCATTAGTTTATCCTCAAAATTAACTCTCTGTATCAACTGATTCGTATTCTTCTCCAAATAGCTTTCAGCAACTGACCTTGGCAGGTCAGTTCAAACTATCAGTGCTTCTAGTCAGTATTTCTTCAATATTTGTTTTCCTAGGACCTTTCTTTTCTACTAACTGAATGCAGTTATCTTTTATGCCTGCAGCTGGGAGAGTGGGCTGGGAGGGTGGGCTGGGGGAGGTGGTGTTTTGGCTGTAACACCACTGAGAAGAGGAAAGGTGTTGTGTATAATATAATAGTGCAGTTAGTGCTTTTTCCTTCAGCTCCCATACCATGTTGCGCCCACACATTTAACATCTTGTTCATTATCTGGCAACAGCTTGCCAGTGTGTTCCCTTGTTGGGTTTAACTCAAGCTAGCAACTAAGCACCACACAGCCACTCTCTCTTCTCTCAGTGGGAGGTGGAAGAAATTTAGAAAAGTAGAAGTTAAGTAACTCATGGGTTGAAATAAAGACAGTTAAATAAGTAAAGCAAAACTACACTCATAAGCAAAGCAAAACAAGGAATTAACTCACTACTTCCCACCAGCAGGTAAGAATTCACCTGTCTCCAAGAAAGCAGGACTCCATCACACACAATGATTACCTGGGAACAAAATACCATAACTGCAAATGTCCCCTCTTCCTTCTTCTTCCTCCAGCTTTATATGCTAAGCATGACAGCCTATGGTATGTAATATCCTTTCGGCCAGTTGGAGACAGCTGTCCCATTAGTTTTCCTCCAGCCTACTCACTCATGGGTTGGAGTGAGAAGAAGAAAAGGTCTTGGCTTTGTGTAAGACCTGTTCAGCAATAACTGAAATATTTTTGTATTATCAACACTGCCTTCCACATNCAACTAAGCACCACACAGCCACTCTCTCTTCTCTCAGTGGGAGGTGGAAGAAATTTAGAAAAGTAGAAGTTAAGTAACTCATGGGTTGAAATAAAGACAGTTAAATAAGTAAAGCAAAACTACACTCATAAGCAAAGCAAAACAAGGAATTAACTCACTACTTCCCACCAGCAGGTAAGAATTCACCTGTCTCCAAGAAAGCAGGACTCCATCACACACAATGATTACCTGGGAACAAAATACCATAACTGCAAATGTCCCCTCTTCCTTCTTCTTCCTCCAGCTTTATATGCTAAGCATGACAGCCTATGGTATGTAATATCCTTTCGGCCAGTTGGAGACAGCTGTCCCATTAGTTTTCCTCCAGCCTACTCACTCATGGGTTGGAGTGAGAAGAAGAAAAGGTCTTGGCTTTGTGTAAGACCTGTTCAGCAATAACTGAAATATTTTTGTATTATCAACACTGCCTTCCACATAAATCTAAAACATAGCCCTATACTAGCTCCTATGAAGAAAATTAACTCAGACTCACCTAAGTCATTTCCATCTTAGCAGCCTACTGGTTATTTTGAAGTTCTTCGATGGCCTGACTCTTGGGTATGTTAGCATCTATATGACCTGCTTTTGCAACACATTCTGTACCCAGGCAGCAATATCTTGACATAATGGGGCAGCCCAGATGGACTTACCTCCACACTGCCAGTTGCTCCACTACCATTTCTTTAAATCACAGTATCACAGTATCATAAGGTTGGAAAAGACCTTTGAGATCATCGAGTCCAACCTATGACCCAACACCTACACCTACTACCTACACCTACTCCTACTTGTCAACTACACCATGTCACTAAGTGCCTCATCCAATCTCTCTTTAAACACCTCCAGGGACGGTGACTCTACCACCTCCCCAGGCAGAGCATTCCAATGGCCAATCATCCTCTCAGTAAAGAACTTCTTCCTAATGTCAAGCCTAAACCTCCCCTGGCAAAGCTTGAGACCATGTCCTCTTGTTCTGTCACCGGTCACCTAAGCGAACAGACCAACCCCTGCCTGACTACAACCTCCCTTTAGGTAGTTGTAGAGAGCAATAAGGTCTCCCCTGNACAGCCTCCCTTTAGGCAGTTGTAGAGAGCAATAAGCTCTCCCCTGAGCCTTCTCTTCTCCAGGCTAAACAACCCCAGCTCCCTCAGTCGCTCCTCATAGGGCTTGTGCTCCAGCCACTTCACCATCTTCTTCGCTCTCCTCTGGACACACTCCAACACCTCGACATCTTTCTTAAACTGAGGGGCCCAGAACTGGACACAAATACCTCCACAGGGCACTGGTCACCATTCATGAGTCACTGCAGAGTTAAAGTACTGGGCATTTTTCTCATTCAGCAGTATCTAAAGCCAGCTGAATGTGTTTCAACTCTGCAAATTGACTCAATTTACCTTGTCCTTCAACAGTGTCTGTGACGTCATGCAGGACTTCAGACAGTAGCTTTTCACCTTTGACTTTTCCCTCATAGTGTGACAAGACCCATCATTGAACAAGGCATATTGCTTTTCATTTTTCATACAGTTTTTCATACAATGGGACTTCTTCAACACACATCATCTCCTCCTCTGGCAATATTCCAAAATCTTTGTCTTCTGGCCAACACATGATCATTTCTAAGATTTCTGGATGACTGAGTTTCCCTATTTGAGTCATTGTTTGATCAGTGTGATCAACTAACTCCATGTAGCATAAAATGCATGATATGTAGGGGATGACCCTCCTTTTGAACATCCAGCCCAGCACCTGCAGTCAGGATGTTAAGCAGAACTATGCTTCAGTACCAGCCACTTTTGAAGAAGCTCAGACTCACATTCTGCTAATATCTCTTTTACAGCTGGAGTATAATGGGCCTCAAGTCCTCTGCAGCCTCACCTCCAAAATC
This sequence comes from Geococcyx californianus, assembly GCA_013389885.1. NCBI lineage: Eukaryota > Metazoa > Chordata > Aves > Cuculiformes > Neomorphidae > Geococcyx > Geococcyx californianus. The sequence continues at coordinate 37,788 of VWPV01031830.1, read as the reverse complement.
CTAGGGGCTGGTCTCAAGTCTCAAGGTTAAGAATCAGGCCAACAAGACAGATACCATGATGGGACTTCATTATAGACACCTAACCAGGATGAAGAGACAGAAGAATTTTCTATAAGCACCTAGGAGAAATGTCAAGATCACTAGTCCTTGTCCTTGTGGGGTCTTCAGTCTACCACAAGTCTGCAGAAATTACAATACAGCAGAGAGGTAACAATCTAGGAGGTTTCTGGTGTGTGTGGAAGATAACTTCCTGACACAGCTGGTAAGAAAGCCAATTAGGGAAGGCATCCCACTGGACCTGTTTTTTATGAACAGAGAAGAACTGGTAAGTGATGTGCTACTTGCTGCTGACTTGGGAATAGTGATCATGAAATGATATTTTTTGATTCTTGGAGAACTGAGGAAAAGGTTCAGCAGAACTGCCACCTTAGATTTCCAGAGGGTGGACTTTGGCCCATTTAAGAGACTGATCAACAGAGTTCCCTGGGTGGCAGTCCTGAAAAGCAAGGAATCCAGGAACGCTATACATTTCGAGAAGGAAGCCTTAAAGGTACAGGAACAAGCTGTCCTCATGTGCCAGAAGATAAGCCAGCGGGAAGAAGACTGGCCTAGCTGAAGAGAGAGCTCTGGCTTGAACTCAGGAAAAAATGGAGTTTATGATGCTTGGAAGAAGGGGCAAGTACCTCAGGAGGACTACAAACATGCTGTGAAGTTATGCAAGGAGAATGTTAGAAGGGCCAAAGCCCAACTAGAATTTAATTTAGCAACTGAGGTAAAGGACAATAAAAAATGTAAAAATACCGAATTGATCTCATGACGAATGATTTTATCATACCACAAACGAGTGTTACACATCACAGCAAAGTGATCAACTTAATCCAGTGTTCAAAGGTGATAAACTGCACATAAGCACAGATAAACAGTATACATGGCAAGTAAGATGTTATACAACTCTGAGAACAAATAAAACACCATTGTGACCAGAGACAATTAAACTAATATAATGAATGCTTATAACACTTTTTTTAACATGTTCTGGTCAGTTCTGTCATTATCTCAAACATTTGAGCCATAAGTTGAGCATCAAAAAGGACTGTCGTCATTCAACCCCAGCCAGCAACTGAGCACCACACAACCACTTGTTCACCTTCTCCCCAGTGGGACAGGGGAAAGAATCAGAAAAGTAAAAGTGAGAAAACTCACAGGTTGAGATAAAGAGAGTTTAATAAGTAAAGCAAAAGACACACAAGCAAAGCAAAACAAGGAATTCATTTACCACTTCCCACCAGCTGGAAGGGATTCAGCTACCTCCAAGAAAGCAGAGCTCCATCATACATAATGGTTACTTGGGAAGACAAACACCATAACTACAAACATCCCCTCTTCCTTCTTCTTCACTTCAGTTCAACTCAGTTGAGCATGACATCATATGATCTGGTCAGCTGTCCCTGCTGTGTCCCTCTGCAGCTTCCTGTGCGCCCCCAGACTACTTACTGATGGAGTAGAGTGAGAAGAAGAAAAGATCTTGACTTTGTGTAAGCCCTGCTCAGCAATAACTGAAACATCTCTGTACTACCAGCACTGATTTCAGTACAGCATGAAGAAAATTAATTCTAGGCCAAACAAAACTAGAAAATCCTTATATATCATTACACTGAAAATTAGATTTTGTTTTACTTGCTGCACTGGTGTGTTCCTGTGACTCCAGTGTAGAAACACTTTCTATAAGATTCACCAGATATATAGCCCCTTCATCTCTTTCACAGAGGTGCATCCCACATCCTATACCAGATTCCTCATGCAATTGCTCTTGAAATCAACATACCTTGTAAACTGAAAAGAAGCCTAAGAACACATTATATTTCCTTGCAAACTGGTGTATATTTCGTAACTCATTTAGAACCAAAAACTTTATGTTATGCAAGGAAAGTAACCTTTTTTCTTACTGAAGAGCAAGTACAATCTCAAAATTCTGAGGCAAATTCTTCTGACATGATGTATACCCTTTTACAGACGATCCACTTGCTTTATCTTATGGTATCATTTCAGTGTAACAGAGAAGATGATAATGTGAGGTTGGCAAAACATCATCACTATTTAAAATAAAAGATTTCCAGATACCATAGCGCCACAGAAACTGAAAGCTATCAGAAATGAGAAAAAGTAAAAAATTATTTTTACAATAGAATTTTTCTAAAACTAGTACTGCAGTCACAGACGTCAAAAAGAGATGACATCAAAGTTTTTCTTCCACAATGAAAAGGAAAATATAAGACAGTAGGCACAATGACCCAGACTCAGAAGGGTATACAGCTGCCCAATACTACTTTAAGCTTCTAGGTCCCAAACACAGCTAAAACCTGACCTGTATTCTATTTGATTCACAGCAGTATGAAAGACAAATCAGATTACCTTTCCTTAGTGAGCTCTATTTTACCTTAAAGCTTGTTGTGATGGACGCAAACTTATTATCTGCTGTCTCAGGATTGCCAATCAGATAGTCCCAGCTTGTGAACATTTTCCAGCTGAAATTAAAACTAGTATCATCCCCACCACCTTCTTCATTTGCATTCCTTGCCATTCTACAAAAGCCATAAAGACACAGGAATACTTTGTCAGAACTATTTCTGTTGTCTGAGCAAGATTTTAAAATTTTTCCTAAATTCTAACATTTTTCTGAAAAAAACTATTTTATTATTGGTGTTAATCATGTTAAACAGTTTGGGAAGTTCAGTCTGAAACTAGGGAGAAGGTTGGAGATTTTCATGTTTTGACAATTTATGAGCTTATCAGCTCACATTTGGATGAGAAAGAATATATTTATTTCATTAACATCTCAGAGAAACTCTGCTGGGTAAGAACTCAACATCAAGAAGAAAACAACATCAAGATGTCTTAAAAAGAAAGCTGTAGAGCACCCTGAACTGCAATAGATGCAATTAGAAATGTCACAAAGACAAAAAAAGGTATTGTAAAATAAAAAGCCAGAATAAAACCTGGTTACACCACACAAAAAGTATCACTAACACTGCTTTCTATCTCGCTTTTCATCTCACATCCACTCAAACAATTTATAACAGAATCCACAACTGTCAAGTTATTGCCTAAATACTTATTTTAAAGTTCACTAATGTAGCAGTTATGCAATTAATATGAATATATTCTATATACCACATTTTTAGCAGTCCAATAAACATATACTCTCAAATCCAGGAAGGAAATAGTATGTAAATAATACAGAAAATCCTTCTGAGCTGTCATAAACTAATATCTCAGTTGAATTTTTTTGTTGTTTTACCGCTCACATACATAAGGAACAGAGATAATAATAGATGCTTGTGAGGATTTGCTTTGCTGCTGGTTTCTAGACTAAGATTATTCACTCTCAGGAGACCCTAATGAAATAGTGAAGAGTTTTGGGTTTGGATTCTGAGTTCTTTGAGACCAGAAATGTTTCCATTTTATATTGTAGACTGTAGCAGCTGCGGAGAGGACCCCTAAATCTGTATATTTCCACTAAAGAAAATAATAGTGTTATAATCGTCACTACTTCTTCCATATAGACATTCCCTTTCCCAGACCTCAGTAAACAGCAGAAAAATGCTCGCACTCCTGTCATACTGGTTTCAGTTCCCATGTGCACTGTGTTGTGTTTTTTTTGAGAAACCACAAAAAGCAGAAAACTGCAAGAATTGCTCATAAGATTGCCTAAATATTGATCAGCTTTAATGTTACATGGTCAGATGTGAAGTTAGCACATATGCTGTATTTTTAACTCAAGGATATACTTAGTTTGGTCCACAGAGATCTCTTGCTAGAAGGAATTTATTTTTTTTCTCTGTGTGATAGTCACTGCAACAAAATTTTCTGATACTTAAGACTTCTACAATCTTCAAAGCTGTATTATCAATAAATATTTTAAAATATATTTTTGAGCTAAACCAGGCTTTTTATAGGACTAATTTGTTCCTTCTCCAAAAATATATATGTGTAACATAAGACATTTTTTATTTCTTTCTTAATTTCTCTATGCAGACAACCATTTAATATTTGAAAAACAGAATATGAATTAGTCTAGTGCTCATGCAAGTGAAAAATACTGGCTTCTGCACAAAACAGTGAAAACAGATTAACTGCAGTCTTCCTTATATTCACAAGTGTCCTTGAATCTTGACCTGCAATGCTCTAATTTTTTTCACCCTAAGCATCTTTTAAAGCCACCACTACCGCTAACTGTATTTTTGTGGTGTGTGGTCACCTTGCTCAAGCAAGAGTATTAAAGATTATATTCATTAGAAGTTTATCTACTTAGAAACTATCGTGATTGTCATAATTTATTCCAATAGTGAATTTTACTACAAAATAATTTTATTTCATTTAAATTCTGATCCTAAGACAAAATTCCTGTCCAATATTTGAGAGTGAAAAGGCTAACACATCACCAGTTGTACTATCTAAGCCCTGTTTCACTTATCCCTGTGCTTCCTACTGTTTTAACATTATGTTCTTAACATTATATTAAGCATAATTTTCAGACTACTGAAGATTTTATTTGCATTCCATAGGGCATTAAACTCTTACTATGGGCAGCAGCACTAATTCTGCTACACTACTTTGCAAATGTGACCTAACCACTACAGTCTTGTAAAGAATCATTTACTGCTGACTCTGAGTTATACACATAATTATTTGTCATGTATTTCGTTTTTTCTTGTCTGTCTTGTCAGGATGTTAGCTGACATTCTGCTAGATGCAGGGTACTATGAAAAGATGGGCTGACAGATCTGTTCCTTACTATAAAGTAAGGACTCATGTTTCGTTTAGAGGTTACAGGTTGGAAGTGTTGTTTCAGTAACACTGAAAGTGTTATTTTCTGCAACATGCAACACAGCTGCTAGTACAGGAGAACAGATAAAAATGGGCTGAAAGAATCTTTGATTACTTTGGCCTTGCACTTGATCTTGCTTTGTTCTGCCCTTACAATTACTGTATTTTAAAAAAAGACAGTCTCATTGCTTAACAGTGAAATTATCTGCCTTTTTGAACGTACTTTATTTCAGAGCCAAGAACTTACGTTCGAATGACAATCATAAAGCTGTAGCCAATAGTCCCAACTCCAACAAGGAAGTACGAAAGAGGCATCCTGAACTTGAGCCATCCAATTGTCCTTTGATTATTGTAATATCCATAAAACAGTACAGAATACTGTGCAAAGCCCTGAAAAATCAGCAAATGCCATATCTGTTAAATATGCACATAATCAGAAATTTTACCAATAGCAATGTACTGAAACATTCATCTGAATGCATTTAAAACTGCTCATAAGTATCACTACAAAAAATCTCACAGGATAGAGAATCTCTCCTTTCATCTTGAAAGACTTAAAGTATTTCATGTAAACTTTCAGACTTTTTGTCTTTGAAGTTCTTCATGGACATTACATTCTATCAAAATTTTTTCATCCATATATTATTTGTTTTAAAAATAAAAACATTTTGATTTACTTGCAAATAAAATGCCAAATTTTTAACTTTATTTTCACATTTCTGAAATTAACTTGCATAGTCTATTTGATATAAAATCCTCATACAACTTTTCAGTCCTGCAATTTTGTCTGCTGTTCATTGTTAGGTGGTCATTCAAAATACATTAACCAAGGTAGCTGCATTTTATGGTTGATTATTGAGTATGCGCTGGGGTTAACACAGTTTCGGTGGCTGTAGAAAGCACAAAGTATTTGTACATTCTTTCCAAAAATCTTAATGAGAATTACCCCAGCTTCTACAGGCTGGATTGCTGATTTTTCAGATCTGGTATGTGATCAACTGTAAGCATTAGCTCAGGTCTAAGATGATCCAAATAGCTAAAGCTTCAGGTTAGAGCAATGACTCAAGAAGATGACTTTATCCAGAGCCTTTACAACAACACTTTAGTACATGTACAGCAGTGGCAAACCTCCAGCAGAATGTAATAATTTCAAGTTAAATACAGAGTATTTGACCATGTAATTGGTTGATAAACCATGCATTATTTTGATACTAAAACAGTAAGCTGAGGGGTTTGTGAATTAAAAAAAAAGCCATTCCCTTCTGTTCTGCTTTTCAGCTGCCCATTTTACTTCAAGTAAATAACATCTTTCACTTACATATTATTGCAAATCATGCATTTAACTTACTGGAGATCTTACAATATATCAAATGAGTCACAGTGTTATCTGGAAAACTTAATTGGCAATTCTAAGCTGAAAATTAAATATTAATATACGATAAACAGAAATATTAATCAAAATGTCTTGATTTGTTAATCAACATATCTCACTTTTCTTCATGTCAGAATAGCTTTGAGAGATGCGCCTACACATAACAGGTAATAGCCCTTCTCTGATAAAGGGAACATTGTTATAGAACACATTTATTACTAACTACTAGTGAAACATCTACACCAGTCAAAGCATGTTCAAATTCAATAGTATGTCTTTTGCACTTTTGTAAATCATCCTATATCTTCATCTTTACCTAGGTTTCAATACAGCCTAAACCTGCTCTGGAGAGTCTTTTGGATACTTCAGAGCATTAAAATGCTTTTTCAGTTGCTATGTTCTGCAAAGTTACAGATAATTTCTCTACTGTATGCCTTTTAGTATATTGTTCCCTGGGCTTTGTCTACTGCATTTCAACATGAGACTTGAGATACCCTTAGATAAGTAAAGGTAGGTATGCATGGAAGGTACCTTCAGTTCTTTCTGAGACTAACATAAAAGATGAGTGAGATAAAAATATGGGTCAAATGCTTCATTGAAATGAGCATTAAAAGTCACATTTTTTAAGGTTTGAATTATTATAGCAATGGTAAGATATCAATGTTAAAACTAATTTTCAAGTAAATATATCAAAATCTGAAAGTGTTCCTTTTTGCCATGTCAGCAAATGAGCACAAATCCAAGTGAAGAAAAAAAGAAAACACATGTTCAGCTCATCTTTTCTTCACTCTCTTATAGATTAATGGGTTTTAGGGTTTTTTTGAGGATGAAATAATGTTTGTTGATGTAGATTCACTTATTTGTAACTTACTTGGTAACACACCGGAACTGCTAGCAGATGAAAGGTACTATCTCCTGTGCAAAAGCTCCAAAATATTATGGTTCCTTTCTCTCCAGTATCTCCCTGGTGTTTTAATATCTCATTTTATGTCATCATTATTATTTAACTTCCCAGCTACATGTACTCTTCGTGTCCCTCAAATATACAACTCTAGATGAATCAGACACAATGTCATTTTATGCAGCAGTCATTGGAAAATATTATGTAATGGCTTTATAGAAAGATCTGTCTATCCTTTTGTATCCAAAGAGAGTCCATCACTTTATGTGACAAAATAAACCAGAAGCAATATGTTCACTTTACATACCCTTATAGTAAAATCATAGACATTGTGATTTCCACCTATTATTACCTTATTTTCTTTAAATTCCGTGATCTACGGCTAATAAGCCTGAAATATTTCCTTGTAAATGAGAAAATATCCAGTCAAGTTTTTTTAGAATGTTCTGTCATCTTACAACCTGCTTCTTTCTCCACTGACAGCTGAGGATTTAAAATAGAGTCAGCTAAGGGCCAAAACAATCTGAGTCTCCACATGAAGGTAAGACATCCTATTTGAGATCTGCGTATCACAAGATTAGGGATCCCTCTACACATTAACTATTCTGAAAAATTACAATATTAATGAGAAGCATAGGCACTACACTCTTTTTATGTTTTTTTCAGGAGAGGTCAGAGCTAGCCTCCTGTTAGAAAGGTGACAGGTGTGAAAATCTGCCTAAGTTTGCTTCCAACATCATATTCACGCTTGCTGTTGCTAAAAAACCTCAAGTGCTAAAAGAAACATACATGCATAATTCTTTAAAAGTCTTGATACTGCTTACAGAAGGGAAAGAGTGCAACAGACTAAGGGTGAAATTACTCAGTTCAATGAATGTTTCTTTCATTAGTCTGAAGAAAAACTTTAACCAGGTGGCCACACCTTTTCGCAGGTGAAGAGTACCTTTTTGTAATATTTACTGTGTGCCATAGATAAACCCAAGAGTCTTCTAAGCAACACAATGCAATAACAAATTTATCATCACCTGACTTCATGCCAAGTTGTGCCATCATTACTAAAAAATACAAATTACAGAGACATATTATATCCAAAATTAGATAAAATTGTTGTTTTCAGTAAGAAAAAGCAGTATGACATGTTTAGGAATACACTATTATCTTGTCAGTACACAAAGTACAGACCCTCAGGCTAAACTGGGCATCGTATCGATGGTAAAGAATTAAGACGTGCTTCTCAATTCAGCTAAAATATCTGTATATTCTATAAGACTGAGAAAAACAACAAAGAAGAGTACTATTAGTTTTAGAAAAGGCTAAAGAGTATGTTATTGGAACTTTGGTTCTTTATTTCTAATTCAGACTGCACCCTCAAATTCAGAATCTTAAAAAACATAGGATCAAAGTCACCCATGTGGAATGGAAAGTCAGTACCCAGGGATGTCATCACAGCTTTGAGACATTTTTGCATGTGCCTCTGGGTTAATACATATCCTGAAATGCACATGAGAACATTTGAGCGTCATTATACGTTTTGTCTGAAGCAAACATCTATTCTAAGAACGCGTGAAAAAAAAGACGTAAATTAATTCTGTTGCCGTTTCCTTCTGAAATATTTTACATTGAACTTCTCAATATTAAATAATGATGTAAAACTCTAAAAATAAGAGTTAAGTCTGTTAGCACTATTGCAAGTTTATGCACTTACACTAAAATCCCAGAGAGTAGCAAAGTTCATAGCACTTGCTTCTTCAGCTCTTGGGACAGTTTTTCTGGGTAAAGAACCATATGGCTTCCCCATCAAAGCCTGGAACAAAAAAAAATGAAAGCAGTTTACATTTCAAAGCAAAATAGCAACACAGGGAAGGGACAGTGATCTGTCGTCACTGAAGATTTACTTTATGCTCCTAAACTCCTTAGTGTGGACGATCTAATTCTCCAATTCTCTTAATTGCTACTCACATTAGCAACTGACACTATGCTTAAAATATGCATAAATATTCCTTTCTAAATTTAATGTTCCACTAGCATCAATGGACTGTCAAGGTGTGCCTTTTACATTGAAAGGCAACACAGAAGTCATAGTTCCTCTAACAAGAGGAACAGACAAGACCAGAAGTTTAATTTTTGTTGTATTATAGATTTTATTGGGGTTTAAATAAAATGTATGGGAAGATGCTATGGTTTTAGTTTTTGGATTCTGAGAGTACCACTGCTGCTGGCAATATGCTTGCTCTCCACAGTATATGACCTCATAGGATCCTTCCCAGGATTTACCCTGAAAACTATTGATCATTTCCTGGTTTGGCTTCAATGGAAGATGAATTACGTTATTGAAATGTTGTTTAGGAAACTGTTGGAAATTTCTACCTGACTCCCATCTGCATACTAGAAGATAAGATAAGGGGATGGGGTACAGTGAAACCAGGGAGGTGGCACAATACTTGCAATTCCATATAAGCCCTCTTTTCATGGAGACAACATGGGAGCTCAAAAGAACTAGAGAAATATTACATTTGACAGAACTTTTTCTGCCAGAATGACATCTGCTCTGAGCAGCATTATTAACAGTGATGCTGCATACAGCGCAAAAAGTGAGGGAACTGTCTTGTGACTTTACAGCCCTGTTAGACCTTATCAGCATGTGATTATTAAGGCAACTGAAAAGGCTCCACAGCGCCTCAGAGTCCTGGAACTATCTTTCTATTGTAATGCACATTTAGTCAAGATACTCCACTCCACTGCTTCTCAGCCTCCATTCCTCTCCTTAGATCGCTCTAGAAAAAAAACATGTTTAGCACCATCCCAGATCATGGAGAACAGATTTCAGGACACAACCTGAAAGATACATTTTTACATCACATGCATTTCAAGACATCTCTTTGTAGAGAGAACTGTCCACAAAAACAGTACAGCTTTATGGCTTTCATATACCTTAATATTTTTAAATGAAGCATGAAGAGACTAGAAATTTGAAGGTCTAGTATTAAGAGATCTTCCTTCAAAGACAGAATTTCACATAACCATTCTCAATTATAGTTTAAAAGATTCCCACCTCAGGCACCATTACAAGTCCAAAGGTCAGTCCAAAGAGAATCATATTTATTCCATACATCCAGCGCAAGAATATGAAATAAGATGCAACTGACGAGCCAAAGTGACCTATGAAAAAAGGGCAAATAAGTTAGTCCTCTTATGTGATTTTACCTTAAGACGAAGTTGCTCAAAGTTTATTAAAACCAACTAAAATCAGAGGAAGCTTTTCATTTGCTTTATTATCATAATTTTAATAACTTTTTCCAGATTGCATACTAGCATTCACTGATCTGGTAGAGAAAACAGAAACAAAAAATATACACACATTTTTAATACAGAATGGTGACATAAAATTTGTGATAGTTGCTAATATTAAATCATATAGGAGCAGGATTCAAAGGAAATCACACTTTTTAAACTTTTTAAAGCATTTTTTTAACCATTCTTGACCATTTAAGAGAAGAGCACAAAAACCAAGTAAGTGCTGTTATTGGAAGGCTCATCAGAGCATAAAAAAAATATGCAAGTGTTTCTACCTTTTCTTTCCCCTATTCCTTTCTAATTTATGTGTTCCACCTGTACCAGGGTGTGGAGGCAGTCCCATCACCAAGTGCACAGATGAAGTCTTAGACTCCACTCCGTTTTACACCCCTGACCCAGACCTGTGCGAATAAGAAGAGGCTGCAAGAGAAACAGTGAGCATGAAAGACCAACATTCTACAAGTCAGACCGAACAGAAACAGCAGTTCAAATTCAACCCCAACTTGCTGCTGCATCGCTCTGCCAAATATAGGATAGCCAGCAGACATCTTCATCTGTCTGTTAGAGTTAGAAAAATACCAGATTTCAGTTCTGTTACCAGTCCTTCATAGGAAAAAATATGACCTTTCAACAGGTTTATTCACACAAAATCTAGTTAAAGGAGCCCAGTAGAACTCTGATGGCAAATAATAGGAAGCAAATATCTCTGTTCACGAGTTCACATTTGTATTTCCACACTGGTTTGGAAGCCTTAAAACAGACTCTTCAACTCTGTATAATGAAGTTAACATGGCTGGTGCTATTGGGGCATGTATACACACATTTTACTACATCAAAATCTGTATAAAGTTTAATACAATCAGATTCCATAGTATGAGGAGAGAACAACTAGAAAGAGGCATTTATAAAGGCTGTAAAGTAAGATATTCTGTCAAGGATTTCACCCTTTCAAAATCTGATTTATTCACAGTTCAGAATTAAACTGCTATTTTCAAATTTTGCATGAAGAAGCAGTTAGTCTTAGCAGTGGTTTGCATACTGGGAAGTCTGTGTGGAGGCATAAAGCAAAAGACTTTCAGTTAGTCAATCTGGCTGTGATATGCCGATTAACCAGTTACAACCCTACTTTGGGGATAGTACAAATTCAAATAAATGAAGTGCAGGAAACTAAGATGATTTCTGATTTCAAGACACTTTTGATACTGTAGATCTTTTCCTCCTACATTAGTTCTTCCGCCCAAAATCTAATATTCCAAATCTTCTGGGAATGGCTTCTTTTCCTGCATTAAGTTATAGTTCTTGTATCACTTATCCTGACGAAATCACTGCCACACATCCATCTGGAACATTTGCACAAGGCACTGCATTGGAATCACATGCATCAGTATAGGTATTGCAAGTAACAATGCACAGGCTGCACATGGCCTTCATTCCTTTTCATCAGTGAGGCAGGAACAGCAACCTCTGAAAAGTGAAAAGCTTAGTAGATATAATTTGGCTATAGGTGCCCTTAACTACATTTCCAGAGTGAGCAGGTCCAAAGAGGGGGTAACAGGGAACATGGAAACTGATACAAAAAACCTGCACCAGCTGTGAATAAAACCAGTTCATGCTTCACCAGTGTTTTGAATTCACTCTGGGATGCAACGTATTCCAGGTATGAATGAAAGAGTAATACTTTAAAGCAGACTTCAGCACGTCTTTTTCCTCATCTACCACCTCACTATTCTATGCATTGGTATGCATATTGGCACGCGTAGTAGAAATTTCAGCAGCGGAATGAAGAGTCATCTTTTCCAAACACAGCAATCTGTGTTTCCTATCAAGTCTTGTTACACAGAGATTAATGATTGTCTCTTCTGTAAGGAAAAGAAGTGTCTCTTTTCTAAATATAAATGTTTCACATACTTAAGAACTTCTGCCACTCTTAACCAACAAAACTCCAGAAGAAGATTCACATATTTCTGACACAAGGATGCAGCACAGCAGAGCCTGATGTCTGGTTTTCTGAAGGACTTTCACCTTATAGCACAGAGCCAATCTGAAACAGCCCAGCTCTTCATACTGATGCCTAGTCTTTCCACATAGCCAGCAGCCTGGAAGAGTCAGACACAGCCGAAAAGGGCTGTGATAATGATTCTACTTGTAATAGTGTGGAGCATTAGGAAACTAAACAGTTTAAGATGAGAGTTTTCTTGCCTTGTTTAAAAGTAGTTAATACTTTCTTTTTCTTCTTTTTATTAATCTCTTTATTCTTTCATTTATTGTTATTTAAATGACATTATCGATTATATAATTATCACAGAATGGAAAATTCTTTCAAGAATTTTAGTATCTAAACATTAATAATCTCCCTGTATAAAGGTTAAATGTGAGGTTCCTGAAAGTCTGTAGTCTAGGACACAGTGTGAAAAGTTTAAAACGAGGGTCTGTCTTCTCATGCCAATATTAATAGTGAATTAATAATGAGAGTTAATAATAGTTAAATTTCCTATTCTCTTCTGTAGCATATCTGAGGCACAGTGGTGTGACTGTTGAATTATGATTTGATGTGGTCAGGGTGGTTCTTGGGTATCTACAAGTGCCTTGAAATAAACCCAGAACTGTGTCTTTAAAGCATATAGGAGTGCATGAATTTACCTATCATGCTAGCTGGTCTCCTTCTTGGATTAGTCGTCTTTTTCTGTCTGTTAAATTTACCCATCAAACTGAAACTATCTTAACTAATAAAGCTTGATAAAACTTGTATCTTCACACTTCCGGAGTTCCCAAGCATACCAACTCAACTCCAGATACAGAGTTCACTAGGCATGAAGAGTTTTCTTCCCAGGTGTTTCTCAAGGAACTTTTCAGTGCCAGGCACATGTGCCATTTATCCCAGTCCAACACATTCTTCATTTGACCTCTTTTTCCCTAAAGCTATAATACTTCTATTGACTTTATGTGAATTTAGCAGTTCTGTTGTTCTCTTAAAGCATGTTTATTTAAAAGTCAGTTTTCCCATAAAGTTTCTGACACTGGTAGAGATAGCACGGTATAGCTACTTGTCCTCTTCAGCTTGCATGAGAGAAAACTTTCTATATCACCTAACATTGTTTTACCAGTACACTATTTCATTTAAAGACAAAGAAAACTTTCTCAGTGGTATCTATTTGAGCTTTTGCAACTATACAGGACTTTAATCCACTTTTAAATTGCAATCCGTCTACAACCCTGACTACTTTAGACAATGACCGAACACCCAACAACACTACAGCTTAAGCATCAAGTTTTGTAAAAAAGAGCTTCTCTTACAAGTTAACTCCTGAATTATACAATAAAGACAGATCTTCACCATTTTATCAGTATTTGGTTTGATATTGTTTGCTTTGTTGATCCTCTAGATCTCAAAGTAGGTGTCATGACTGTCCTGCACAAATGTTAATTGATAGGGCAAAGATTGTTAGTGCTCTGAAACTGTTTCCTTTCAGATGTAGTTTTTTAGGAAGACTGAAGAAAAAACATTAATGTTTCTCAGCAGTTAGAAAAGAATATTTACTTCCCCCATTTTCTGCCATAAACATTTAAGGCCTTCTTTAGTTGCTTGCAGGTTTTTAATAAAAGCCTACTTTGAGATCAGAAAAATCACCTTCATGTAAGAGCACCGAGATGACAGGCTGAGAATTTAATTGCTTGGAAGCTAACAACTGTAAAGATTTGCTGGGCATAAACTGTTCCCTTACACAAAGGTATTTAGTCAAATGAAGAGTCTTCCTACACAGAGTAGTCTGAGGGTGTCAGGCTTTTGTTCTATGCATTTTTCTGCAGCTTAGTTTCTTTCAGCTGGGGTCATGTAAGATTCAAACAGAACTTGAAATTTCATAAATTTTTGCCTTTCAGATGCTACTGACATGATCTCTTATATCCTTTTAAAACTTAAACTTCTGTGCTTGGTGCCTACCTTTGAAAGAAAATATTCATAATTATAGCATAGTATTAACAGTGATCATGGATGAATATATACAAGTTTTAGCTCTAGTTTCTTTGGGCTAAGAGGTTGCTCAACTATAACCCCATCCGTTGTAAGGAGCTACCTATGCACATTTCATTTTCAAACATGTTTAGCTGGTGGATAAAATGTATCAGATACTTACCTATGTGTATGCATGTGTCCTGGTGGCAAGATTATCACAAAAGAAACATTAGTTTAAAAATGCTAAACTGTGTAGTGAAATGGAAAGCAACTGTATAGACCCAACTCCATGGGTGCTGCTTGTCTCACTGTAATGTCTCCTCAAAAAATCACCTTTATGCAGACAGTGCTCCCTCATGTCTAAGGACTCACCACAAACAATGCCATTCAACAACCATATCTTTTAAAATATTGATTCTGATGTCCAAGCAATTCAGCCTTTCCCTTCAACTGTCCTCTGTATTTTGCATGGACTGAAGGATCCAGTGGTTACATGTGAGGTGCTACCTGGGCCAGCAAGGTTTTCTAAGGTGTTCAATGTGCTCCATTTAGCAAGTCTTGTGTAAACTCTTCAGCAATCAATGATATTTTTCTACCACATTCTTTATAAGCATTATCGGGCACATGCTGTTCATTTCCTGATGTCATGTATTTAAGTCAGTATTGTTAATGACATTTTACAAGGAGCTGAACTGAGCCCAGAAAAAGAAAGCCACTGGGAATAGGAGTCAAAGGGGAATCAAGTCCTTGTTCAGTTTGAAGCCATTTGGAAACAATCCCTCCCCTTGCAGAGTTGCTTCTGCTGCTTCTTTAACTTAACTGCACATCTGAAGATAGCAATTTTTTTTGAGAAAATTTTACTCCCTAAAGCTCACGCATTCAAGCTTGAAGCTGACTCTGTTGAGAAGGTGGCTGCTGCTCCAAGATGTGCTGTATTTGATCACTCATCAAATCTGGAGATTTAGATCAGAGTTTGATATAAAAAGTGGTTTTACAAATGATCTCATGTTGACTCTGCTAACCTGAACAGTTTGTTAAATGTCAAGATATAGAGCAGAACTCTTTCGCTATTACTAAACTTGATACAATATGACCAATGCAGTACACCTCCTACCTATATATAAATTCAGACAACTAGGTCTCCAGAAAAAAAAAGTTGAGGCAGCATTTTTTTGGTCTCTGTGACTCAGTTTACCCTAAGGTCTGCTTTTCCCTTAGACATGGACTAGCTTTTTTCCATGAAAAACCAGATACATATAAAAGAAGGACTAGAAAAATTACTGTGTTCTATTTTGCATTCCAATTTTTGAAGGACAGAAATGTGTCTATTAGAAGTTAGTACTTACAGAACACCTTGTACCAGAACAATCCCTTTAAAGAAACTTACTGCTCTCACAAATCTTCACGATGTCTACTATGTGTCCAGACCAGTAATAGACCACAAGCATCTGACTGCTGAGTTTGATTTTAAGTACACATATGCATCAGCTTCTTTCTAAATGCCGCCCCAAGTGAGTCGATAATTTGTTCAGCTATCTGTAGACCATATGCTTATGGATATTATATAAATTCTCCTCAAGGGTTATTTTGCAGTCCAAAACTCTGTAAAATTCACAAATGTAAAATTTCTTCTGCTGTTCTGTTTATTGCCTTTTGATGCAACCCACAGTTTCTTCTAAAGGCAGTTTCCATTCATCAGCATTTCAGCAGCAGCAGAGACTCATTCAGGTACCCATGCAGTTAAGACAAATTTTCTTCAAAGAGAGGGCTACAGTTTAATTTCATCACTTGAATTGAAACAGAAAACTGACTTGTGCCAAAAAGCTACTCTCAAACATACTTGTAGCACTATTTTGTTTATATTTATGCCTAATATAGCAGGACACCCACGACCACTGTTGTTTTCTCTGTGTTGTATTATATGGTTGAAAATGTGATAAATAACACCAAAATCCCTCTTACATAAGGCTTAAGACAATGAAAAAAAATCACAGAAATAATTATAGTATGAATAAAGGCAAAATAAAGTGAAGGGAAGCAACAGCTGAATTCCAATTCCACCTGTCCAGGATTAACATCAACACTGGTTCCTGACATGTTACCTGTGTATTGAGGATTTTCACCTGTGAGGTGTCTAGCACTCTCTTAACGAGATTTTCAACTGGCTATAATATCAAGCTCAATGAATATTAATGAAAAATAAATAGTCATTGATTTCATAGTACAAATTGAATACAGACATGTATTTCTTACTATTTCAGCATGTATCAGGAATATATTAGATTCTATTCTTTATTACCTTCCATAAGTACTTACTTTCAATCTCTTTAATTTTCATTTCCCAGGGTATGCAGGCTGTCTTAAAATTCTCAAAATCTCTTTGAAATTTCATCCATTTCTGAAAAGGGTCACAAATAAAAAAAAAAAAAAAAAACAAAAAACAACAAAAACCCCACATTATCTCAGTGCCAAAATACTCAGTTTGCCCTTGAGCCAATGCAACCCCTCAATCATACACAGTGTCCTTTGGTAGAGCCCACTGCAACAGAAGCACTAGCTTATGAAGAAGCATATTCTTTTGTTTGTTCTGGAAATGTTTCCTACCAGCTTTATGAGAAGTCTCTATTCTTCCACAAGAAGAATGATTAAATAAACCCTTCCTTTCATGCCATTCATTTTTCTTTAGAACATTTTCTGATAATTTAATTTGTTATTTCCTTTGCTATTCAAAATTCTGACCTGGAGTTCAAGCTGTGTCATGTAATTACAATTACTCTACCTGGTAGTGTAACTATTGGATAAGTATAACTTCTGTAACTGAGCTTCCTGTGCCCAGTTGAGTTTGAAAGCATAATTACTTTTTGTGAACATTAGTGCTTATGAGATGTGACTACATAACTGCTTCCAGAAAATCTAGTCTAACTAAAGGTAAGCCTGACCATAGCAAGTAGTCCTGCCAAATATTCTTAACATCATTCTCCTAGCATTTTAGTTCAGGGCAGGTGTGCTTTTGAAGCGAAGCTCTCAAACCATTCTGACATATTACACTCACACTTGCACTGTAAAGCAGTGTTAGAGCATAAAACTAAGCCAAAAGATACACTTGAGGAGTGTATTTCAGGAGCATGCTCTAATCCACTGCAACTGGGTATTCAGTCCTTGGGCCCACAAGAGACTTAGCACAAAGAAAGATCTGCAAGAATGTCTATATTGTGTGGACACTGGATCCTCAGCAACTATTGTTTGACTTTCAGTCACAATCTTACAAAGGCATATTGCTTCCTAGGACATATATGACCCTCAAGCCTTAGCCCAGTGGAGTTGTTTCCAGTATTTTTGAAATTGGATAAAAAGCCTTCTAACAAAGGGGTGTCTCAGGGAAAAACTAAGCTTTGGATTTAGTCCACAGAAAAGCCTACACCAAGAAAATGCAAACTGTTGCAAAACAGTTGATTTATGTCTTGATGAAAAGTGTCAGTCAAACTGGAGCTTGCATTAGAAATCTTTTTCATGCAACAGCAGTAGAAATAAAACTGTTAAACTGCAAAGAAATGCAAGGAACTCTGTTTTGGAAGACAGGTATATATGATCATAATTTGCAAAAGGCTTCCAGTTTGTATTACATGAAGAAAGTGAAACAATAAATTTACCTTGGTCATCATCACTTTGTATGCATAGAATTTTTTTCCTTTTCCTTTTCCAAGAGCACCTTCAAACTTTTCCACAAAAAGTTGTGCTTCCCTGTAAAACGAGATCAAAAGAGAGGTACAAATGATGCTACAGAAAACACAACATTGTCTCTACCATAACAGTGTAAATTTTTGTGTTCTAACTCCTCATAGAGTTTTGTATAATCTTATTCCCTCATTAACGTTCAGAAAAAAGAGCTCTGAAATTTTGTATTTCACAGAAGACTAATCATATGTAGTGCCATCGGAACAAGTAACTGCAGTCATTTGCTCTAATCCAAATGCATCTGGAGTTCTGAGATCTGCCTACATCCAGTTAAGGTTGTCAAATATTTTTAGTTACAGTAACTTTCTTTTGGAGTTCAGCTGCTGCCCATTTGTGCCACTTTCAAACTGTTATTTCTTCTGGTTCTACCCAATAAAAATTGTTGTCTAGCTACCTAAGGGAAATTTAATTTCATTTTTTATTTTGGATATATGTATACAAAAAAGCATTGATTTCCCTGTATCTACCCTTCTTAAGATTAGATTTAATTCAGCTTTTCAGAATTTCTGCATATATCATCTCTAATTCTACTACTCTTGGAATCATTTTTTAGAAATGTAGCTTCAGTGGTAACTTGCACTGCACTAGATGACTGCAAAGCATTGTATATTATACTAGGGATTACACTAAGCACTTGGGAAAAGGTAGACAGTTGGGAAAATGTTAATTATAGAATCATAGAATCATAAGGTTGGAAAAGACCTCTCAGATCATCGAGTTCAGCTGTACCTGTCTCCCCACTAAACCATGTCCCTAAGGAACAAATCTACCCGTCTTTTAAACACCTCCAGGGATGGCGACTCCACCACCTCCCTGGGCAGCCTGTTCCAATCCCTGACCACCCTTTCAGTGATGAGGTCTAAACCTCCTCTGGTACAATTTGCAGCCATCTCTCCAACAGGTAAGTTCACTGAATGAAAATAATTATCATGCTTATACCTTCTACTCACATATTTTATGTAAGCAAACCAAAAGAGTGTCTTAAACTGAAAAATCTGACAATGGCTTTGGCAGAAGAGTGGAGTGATAAAGAAGAGTAAAAGTTATGTGTGAAGAAGGCTATTAACCACATCATAAATTTTATTAAAAATCTCAACATATTTTAAAATACTATATATTTTCAGTAACTGTAAATGTTTAGGGTGATCTTCATACTATCATCTGAAGACCTATTAAAACCTTTCCCCACTAGACACTGATTGTACCAGGCTCTAGTTTGCAGTACTAAGGCTTTGAACAACTGTTTGTCTCTGTGCTTCCCAAGACAATGCAAAAATGAGTCACTGAGTTTAGCTTTTCTATTCAGAGACTTCCCTCTTCAAAAGCTGTTTCACTACTTTCACATTCCAAGTGATCATACCTAAACCCAGCTGGTGAAGCATCAGGACCAGTGCCAGTTCACGTTACCTCCCCAAGAACCCAGCATATCTTCTCCCACCATCTGAGATCCCATTTTCTGCTTGAAAGACACAGGTTGGCAAAAGCAAAAAGCTATACACAATGACATGAATCTCCATCCAATCACTCTTTTTTTTTTTTTTTGTTTCTGTGTGGCACCAGGCATGCAAAAATGCATATAAAAAAGATAGAATACTCTGTAAGTCAGAGAAAACATATTGTTTCAGCTTCAGGAAACCAGTGTCCGAGAGTCCCTTTCAAACCCATATCCTCAGGATTTAAAATCTTGTTGCACTGTCAAGAGATATAAGGCAGTCCCAACAGTAGATGGCAGCTTCCTCATAAACTCCACAGTCAGCGCTGGAGCAGTACCATGAAAGCAGATAGAATCAATAAACTGGATGTGTACTAATCTCCCAAGTCAGCATATCATATTCCGGACTTAATAGGAACACCTTTTACTGCCCCTCTTGTCATTAAAGAAAAACCTTTTAACATCTCTCCTGTAAGTAATTCAAACATTGTAGCTTGTTCATGAAAAAATACTGAAATCAAAATCAGTGGAGTTGTAGAAAACCTGTGCTTTCAGTCACTAATTACATGCAGTTATGCCACAGACTATCAAGTTCTCACATTGTAAGCTGTTTGGGTTTTTTTTTAACAGTGAAGTAGTAAGTTGGAAATTTAAGGGAATAACATGATAACAACCATTAACACGTAAAAAATCCTGCACACTGGTTATGAACATATTTGTCATCTGTAGCTGTAAACAAAAGTTCTCCACAAACATATAATGCTATATAATGCTATAAAATTATACTAAGTCAAAACAAGAAGGAATTTTCCACAATGAAAGTTATAAAAAGATTTATTTTATAGTCTTAATCCAAGCCTTCAGCTCACTTGATTGAAATATCTTTTTAGAAGGTTTTCTAGAGAAAACAGTATTCCTTAACCCTGTCTGCCTACTCAACTCTCCATCAAGCAATCTTTCAAGTTAAAGTGTTAGCCGTATTTAAGCTTTTTCTCCAGGACAAACCAAAACACTGTTTTTTCAAGGTAGTAATCCAGATCTCCAACTTTAATGCTGCTGACTCTCCTGAATGCTTTCCTGGGTTTTACTTTGCCGGTGGCTGATGTTTTCTTTATCCCTGCATTCCCTCTGTCTCAGCACTGCCCCAGTCCACTCTGTGCTGGTTACAGAACCGTCGTAAAGCCAACTCCTAATGCTAGTGCTTTAAAATCTGCTTTTCTCCAGTTTTTACTCCACTGGCCTATATTGGACAAAGTTCAGTATTTCATCATAAGAAAACCAGATGATGATCATACTGGTTAAAACTCTGAGATACATATGCAAAATCAGAGCTAAAAAACAGTTGGGTCCACACATGCACAGTATTTGTGAAGCTACTTTCATGTTTCATGAAGGAGGCATGAAGCAACTCCTCTCATTTTTTTATGTATTGCTTTCCTGTATTTGCAACCTCATTGTTTAAATCATGAAGAAAAAAGAAATAAATCCAAATGGTGGACTAAAGGTATTATTTTAGTTTTCCTTTTACACTGTATTTGCCTTCTGGTCTGGTTACAGTACACCATGATTTTTTTATTAATAAGAATTTTTACATTAATGAGTATTTCACACTGACCATGACAAGAACATATTTTAGATGTGCATTAAAAACTGTGGTTATAATATTTCCCATCCGTGTGAAGTAATAGCCAAAATCATACTATATAATCACCGCATAGTTAGTTCAATAGCACATGCTATATGGCCCAAAGAATTGCGGATAGAGTTATACCCAGTTGGTGAGTGGTCACAAGTGATGTTCCCCAGGGCTCAGTGTTTGGCTTTATCAATGATCAGAACAAGGGGATCAAGTGAACCCTTGGTAAGTTTGCAGATTACATCAAGTTGGGTGGCACTGTTGATCTCCTTGAGGGAAGGAAGGCTTTACAGGACAGACTAGATTGATGGGCCAAAGCCAATCGTATGAGATTCCACAAGGCCAAGTGTCAGGTTCAGAACTTGAGTCATAACAACCCCATTCAACACTACAGGCTTGGTGAAGAGAAGATGGAAAGCTGCCCAGCCAAAAAGGACTGTGGGGTGTTGAGCCACAGGCTGCTGAATATGAGTCAGCATTGTGCTCAAGTGGCCACAAGGTGAATAGAATCCTGGCTTGTATTAGAAATGGTGTGGCCAGCAGAACTAGGGAAGTAATTGTCCCCCTGTACTTGAGGACACACCTCAGATACTGTGTTATGTCTTGTGTCCCTCACTGCAAGGACACTGAGGTGCTGAAGCATGTCCAAAGAAGAGCAGCAAAGCTAACAAAGTGTCTAGAGAATAAGCCTTAGGTAGAGGAGCTGAGGGAACAGGGATTGTTTAGTCTGGAGAAAAGGAGGCTGAAGGGAAGACCTTATCGCTCTCTACAACTACCTGAAAGGAGGCTGTAGTGAGGTGGGTGTTGGAAAGGGATAAGACAAGAGGAAACAGCTTCAAGATGCACCAGGAGAGGTTTGGATTGGATATTAGGAAATATTTCTTCACCTAAAGGGCTGAAAATCATTGGAACAGGCTGCACAGGGAAGTGGTGGAGTCTCCAGCCATGGACGTATTTAAAAGACATCCTGGCAGTCTTATGTTAACAGCTGGTCTCTACTATCTTAAGGAAGTTTCCAGACTAAATAATTATGATTATTATGCAGTTGAAAGATAGATTTTTTTAAATGAAGTTACCTACGTTGTTCTACAAGCATCTTTCCTTTTGGTGTGTAGTGAATTTTACCAACAGCATTTTAAATAGCATTTCTATACTACTTATTTAGAGAAACTAAGTCTTAAAAGAGAATCCCATCACAAACAAATATACAGAGGAGCAGCCTGTCAGCAGCATTCCATGAATATTTGCATGACTTAAAGATCTTACTTAACTGGTAGTTAAATGGAAATCTCAATACCAACTAGATTCTATGAGAAATTCCCAGCAGATTTTTACTGAAATATCTGGAAAGCAAATTCAGTGCAGAAATAGAGCTTGAAAGAGGGCCTATAGGTAAAAAGGCAGAAACATACGTGCAGTTACCTGCAAGAAGTCATACAGATACTATAACTACCAGACAATGCTGGAGCTATGAAACAGAACTTACTTTTTCCCCCTCAGTTTTTCTTCCCTCATCAGCTTTGCCACAGGTGAGTTTAAATAGGTTTCTTATGACTCCTGGGATTTGTAGGTTAAGGAGAGCTTTCCCTGACTTCTCCTTAAGCTTTAAAATTTCAGCAACAACTTGGCACCATTAAGTCAGGGAACATGTTTTTAATGTCCTTTCTGCATCTGTGACGCAGACAGTTGTTTGCTAAATATAATCAAATATGCTACTTGATCCAGGTTTCTACCTTTGTATCTAAACCATCTCACTGAAAAACATCTATTTGTACATCCATGCAGACCTTTGCCACACTTTGTCATTTCCTCCATTTCTTTTGTGCTGATAATAAAATGTGAGGGCAGAAAGAATGATCAAGCAATAAAAAGGAGTTCTAAACCTACAGAACTCTTTTAGAAACTGTAACAAGAACTAAAACCACATACATATGTATGTGGTTACTTGGAAGTAATGCAACTTTACTAACATGAGGACGTGTCAAAAACAACGCAGGGTAACAAAACTGAGCTTTGTAATCACTGGTATCATGTGTTATAGGTAAATTATCTATATCACAAGGTAGGCCAAAGTGTGCCCCGTTAGCTAACTGTGAATTTAAAGAAGCTTCAGAAAAACCTTATTAATTGAATTACAGACACAAGAAACTAATAAATATTGCATTGGGCTGGGCATTATTGTTCCAGAGAAGACTGGGTTAATTATTAATACTAGGTGTGGAGTTACAACTTGCAAAGTGCTAGGTGTACAGTACTTGAGGCACTTCAGTGTTGCAGGGAGAGGATAAATTACACCTGTCAGAGGCTGTTGCTAATGAATAGGATTCAGATGTATTGCTCACATTTTTCAGTAACAGTTCAGGAAGGTTTCAGTCTCCAAGATCTAAAAACTCATTAAAAATGGAAATATCGTATTTATATTGATCATGCAGGACTTCTCCGGGTCTTAAAATTTTGGGTTAAAATTGACCACAACGCAACAACTGTCAGGCACAACTCACTTGAAAAGACCAGCAGTAGTAATGGGCAAACCATAGCGTTATTTAACACTCAGCTGGCCTCAAGGATACCCAGGCTGGCTTTCAGGACTGCCAGTATGTCCATGAAGAGACATGAAATACTAATTAATCAGAGTACAAAGAGTACATCCAAAGATGAGACATTTCCACCATTCACTATATATACCTTATGTATCTTTGAGTTTTTGTTTTTACTTATAAAATATTGTTTCCAGTTCATCTATCTCGGTGGAAATCTAATTCCTGTAATAAAATAAATGATGCTAAAAAATACTGCAAAATTGTCACACTACTTTCTGTCCCTGGCAGACGAAGAAGAGGCTGCTCTGTTTTGGTTTTCTTTAAAAAAACAGGAAGTTCTTATGACTCTCTTTATTGTCTGTATTTAACTAGAAGTTCTTTAAAAAGCCTAACCATGACATTTGATTGCCTTTTGGTTTTTCATATTGTCATTTCACTTGTTTTGATAGTTTGCTAACTGTCTTGTGGTACAGCTTATAGATGAGACCACTGTTGGCACATTTCTGGATTCTTGTGCTAAATTCTATGATTATAATTAGCATAATTGGCCTTGTAGGTGGATATAAACTCCATGACTGTTAATAGTCTTTGCTATTTTACAGCACAAATCCTTGACTATCTAAAGTGTTGCATGCACTAATAAGTAGAGTGAGATGCCAGAGTCAAACACAGAAGCACATATCTGCGAAATCCAGCCAGGAGAATGCACAGACAGGAATGCAGTCCCCAAAAACAGACCCTCAGAGGTAAATTTGGATAGCTTTACCTGGAGGTTTTCCAATTTACAAGAGCTGAAGCTGTGGCCTATTAATTCCACAAAAACAGTTTGTTCTGAAAAATTAACATTTCTTTAAAAAAAATGAATGAAAATTCCCAAACAATCTTAATACTCACTTTTCAAAATAATATTAAAAAAGTGTATTTTTGATCTTATTTTGTCACAAATGTTAACAAAACCTTGAGCATTCCTGGGGATATTTTTTTCCATTCTCAGAAAAAAAAATAGCTGCTAAACCAAAACAGACATGGAAATGGGGTTTGGCTCACAGAAAATAAAATTTCTCACAATACTGAAAAGAAATCTTCAAGAAAGTGACTCACCATTGTGGAAGCTGGAAGACAAAGATTAGGCAAATTCCTTTTCCTACCTCTAAGAAGACAGACTTTTTTTACACACATCCCATAATACTGTAAAACTTGCACAGAGCAAGAAGCAGATGACATGGGTAAATACTTGCTACTAGTAACTGTTAATCAAAAGTTTCAACAGCAAGAAAAGCTGAAAGAGTATTCAAAAGTCACTCATTATTGATTTACAAATTTAAGACACTTAAAGCCAGTGTGAGTCAATTTTCCACATGTACAATAATAATGCCAGTCTATCAGACTGTTGATTCTCAAGTAAATCTCAAATAACTTCAAAATATACAAAACAAATACATAGATACCATAAAATATGTTGAAATACACACTTCTATATTTTTACAACAATCATGATAGAGCATCCTCTGGTAAGATATTATAATACTTCTTATTTTGAGCAGCATAACTCCAGCTCTTCAATTTAAACTCTGATGAACTTAGGCTCTGGATAGCCAATCATAACAACAGGACTCTAGAAAACTTGGTCTACTTTTCAAGGTACTGAGTGCTTCCAAATTCCGTGATTTTCATCTAAGATTCAAAATGCAGATTTATATGTCTAAATCTCAACTCAAACACTTAATAATGCAATCAAATATTAGATATTTTTAATGTTGTTGTTGCTGATGATGTTATTAGTATTAGTATTAGTATCCCAGCTGTTTGCTGAATTTATTTGTTTTATCTACTGAATTATTCATGACTCTGAACTACCACAATGAGAATGGGATTGCCTGGGATAAAAGGTGGCTATTTTTGGAATCTTCTTTGACAGAGAAACATAGTAATAAATGTAATTCTTAACTTAATAAAATGACATTCAAAATAAATGAGCTAACCTGAAGAACTGTCATTTACTCTTTGAATATACATTTTTCTAGGGCAAATAAGATGATAGTATGCTCAACTTCAGAGAGAGCTGTAGCAAAGCATAGAAAAAAAACCGCTGTTGCAAACTGCCCTAAGAGAACATTGGTGCATATTTTTCATTAAAATAAGCCTTCTGATGTCAGCGAATAAAATTGAATGCATATCTAGTCTACAAGTCTACATTTCGTAAAGTTAATAACATAAAAGTTAATGAACTAATGGACTCTTAGGCTGAATTGCTGTCCACGTTGAATGTAGAAGAACCACTTCACCCTGAATATTAATAAAAAAATTGTTAAGATAAAAAGACAGATAACAAGGGTGAAATTTTGAAAACTCACTATTGCCTTAATTGACAAAGCTTAGCTCCAAGAATAATAAAAGTGCAGTAATTTAGCATTTACTGAGGAAGACTAGAAGCACTGATCCAATTATAAACATTTCACAATAACACAGATTTTAAAGGCCAGAAAGGATCAATATTCCCACTCTCTCTGATCTGGAAAGAGTGATATAGGCTGCAGACCTTCACTGAGGGTCTCCTGATTCAAAACCACAATGAACTGACTAAATTAAAATATAGTGTGTAAAAAATTACACATCTGATTTAGAGGCTTCTATCTGTAGTTAATCAGCATTTACTCTCACTGTAAATACGTTTGCCAGTTGTCCTCATACATATTTTTTTTATAATGTCATATAAGCAGACTGAGATAATGAGTTGATGTTAATAAAATCACAGAATGGTTTGCGTTGGAAGACTTTAAAAGGTCACCTAGTCTACCCCCACTGCAATGAGCAGGGACATCTTCAACTCGATGGGGTTGCTCAAAGCCCTGTTTAACTTGACATTGAATGTTTCCAGGAACGGGTCACCTACTACCTGTCTGGGCAATCTGTTCCAATATTTCACCACTCTTACTGTAAAAAATTTCTTCCTTACATGTAGTCTAGTCCTATCGTCCTTCACTTTAAAACCATTATCCCTTGTCCTATCAAAGTAGGCCCTGCTAAAAAGTCTGTCCCCATCTTTCTTAAAAGCCCCTTTAACTACCGAAAAGCCACAATAATGTTCCCCCAGAGCCTTTTCTTTTCCAGGCTAAAGAATACCAACTATCTCAGCCTTTCTGCACAGGAGGTATTCCATCCATCTAATCATTTTTGTTGCTCTCCTCTGGAAATTTTCTGAGAAGTCCATGTCTTTCTTGCACTGAGGACACCAGAACTGGATGGGGTCTCACTGGAGTGGGGGAGAGGGGTAGAATCACATCTTTCAACCTCTGGACATGCTACTTTTGATGCAGTCCAGGATGCAGTTGGCTTTCCGGGCTGCAAGTGCACTTCTTGGTTCATGTGCAGTTTTTCATCCACCAGTACTCACAAGTCCTTGTAGGCAGGGCTTCTCCAAATCTCCTCATGGTCTAGCCTGTATTAATACTGATTGTACCAGCCTAGGAAGTTTCCTAGGAACTAGGAATTACTGAGAGTGCTGGGATAGAAGAATGGCTATAAAACCAAAAGCTCTCATCACAGTAAATATACTACAAATTGTAACTGCATGTACTTGGGGACACTTCAATTATAGGCTATGGAAACAAAAGTAATTTCTATTCTGATCTGCTTATCTGAAATTTCCTTCACCTTCACAGTGCTTCCAGTTTACATCTCCTAGGTGCTCTGTTCTCTTTTATCCTTTTCCATGTCACCTTCTTTCACAACATAGTTTCCATTTCCCATTTGCAACTGTATTCTTCCCAAAGTGACCTTACCTTCTAGAAGGAAAAATTCGCAGACCTTGCACACAGTATTTCATATGCTCTCTCCTGCCATTGTGCCTGTGTTTTCCCATACCAAAAACCACAGGAGAGACCAATTTTTCTACATTATATATGCCAAAAAAACACAACCATAAGTTTTGCTGTTGGTTGGGCAGTAGTGAGCTATTTAAAACAGAGGAGGGTAACAGTTTGGGGAGAAGAATAAAGTTCTCTGTGTTTAGCCAGTTTTCTGTGCTTGGAGGCAATTTAACTGTAAACAAAGACTTAATTTTTATCCTTAATTAAACTCTCTTGATATGTTTGCTAAGACAAAATACAGTTTTATATATGGCATATCTAAAAATACAAACAATTAGAGCTCAACTTTTAATCAGTTTGATTTTTCACAAGTTAAAAAAAAATCTGGGTTTCTTTCTTCCCACCCCAGAAATCTTGAGGTATTCATGAAACTGCATCATTTTTCTTGAATAAGATATTAAACTTATCAATGGAAAAATATGCCAACATTAACCTAACTGAAGAAAATTAATTACTTTGCAGGAGAGTGTAATGGAAACTCCAAAAAAAAAAAAAAGAGTTTTTAATATTTGATTTCAGGACTACAGAGACAAGAAAGCTCCTATCTGCAATGCCATTTACCTCCACTTTCTGTGAAAGCACATCCTGTGAAAGTGAGATTAGAGACAGTTTGAAGTAAATTGTGTCAGTAGGTCTAGAAATAAAGTGACTGATCAGAAAAACAGTACAAAGTGCAAAGCAGGATGGCACATATTCACTATGACAATCAAACCATACTTCAGGACAGACAACTTCTTTTTCATCTTCCATGGCTTGTTTCGTAGAGTGGCAATTAATTTCTTTTTTTCTTCTACCTCTTCTTTCAGTTTGGCCAGTTCCTCCTCTGTAATTGGCTCCTCTTCAGTATCAGAATCAGAGCTTCAAACAAAAGCAGGAAAAAATATCATCACCAAAATCCAGAAGAGAGAGAAGGTTTCACTGAAACTCATACTTGGTATTAATTCTTGTTAAGTTTTAGGCTAGATAAATGTTGCACAAAAGGGGGGACACAGTTCACTTAGACTTTTTATTAATTTTAGTATGAAAGCCAATACTTCCCCACAAAGCACCGCTGAACCAGCACTACACCCAGAGCATCCCACGGAGAGTGGACAGCACTCTTGGGAAAGTATTTGACAGCCAGCGATTCCTCCTGTGGGACTAACCAGTCCAACTCAAATTCACAATGAGCAACTGAGTATGCTATAAATGCAGTCTTAAAAATGAACTTGTTCATCTCACTTTACTGTGCCTCTGGACACCACAGCCACAGTAAGGACAAGTTTAAACACCAGATGACATCCAATCCACTGACAAGGCCGTAACATTTCAGAGATGGGAAAAATTCAAAGCTGAATTGCAGCAAGGCTGTGATGTTTCCTAACACTTGAAGTAAGCAAATGCAATAGCAATAGCATCACCAGATGTGCTATGTTTGTAATTTTGAACTTCTTATCCATGCATTGGTTTGTAGTATCTTTGGAAATCACTGTTCATGAAGATAATGTCCACTTTCCTAAAATCTGCTTAGATATCTTTTTCAGTGTTCAGTCTTACATCTTGTATAACGGTATCTAGCAAATCATTAGCAACAGGAATTCCTCCTTTTATGCCAGCAAACAGGAAAATGATAATAAGAAAAAAATGAGACTCCCACTTCCTACCCTAAAAACCTGGCAGTGATGACTATCACTCAGTGAAAACTTAATAAAGGCACTTTGATGTATTTCTATTTGTTTCTTGTTATGCTTTCTTTTGCCTTTTGTTTTTTGCCACAATGACAGCAGCAAATGCAATATTATCTGCCTGTGGAATAATATCACATTTAATTTTGTTTTTANTGACTCTATCACTTCCCTGGGCCGTCTTCCAATGATTCACCATTTGTTCAATAAAGAAATTTTTCATAATACCGATCCAAATCTAATCTAATCTAATCTAATCTAATCTAATCTAACCTAATCTGTCCTGAAGGTTCACAAATCCTTCATCCAAATCACAACTGAACTGATCATCAGTCTATTTTCCTTTGTTCTTATATTATTTGTTGTATTTCTTTTTAAAATCTTTGAAAATATTCTTAGATCATTATCCTGCAACCTTGCCAGCTAGTATCCTCACAGTCTAAAAATACAATGTTCTAGAGGTATCTTCCACAGCATCTTCAGTTTTTCCTCAAATGTAATGCTTATTACTACAAAACTGAAGTCTTGACCCAGTAGTTAGCCCAACATATATTTTAATGTTAAACACTTTGGAAGACAATTAAAAACATAGTGCCCTCATTCAGTTTTATATTTTCTGGTCTTTTTTTAATTAATGCTTACTATGGAAGACAATAACAAGCAAAGAAACATGGACTGACATATTCAGACCTGTTGCTGTAATAGTACTGAAAATTGTACAGAGGGGTATAACTGACACCACAGCAAACAGCCAGCACAAAGGTTTTACCTTGCCTACAGAGGTAGGCAAGCATACCTAACTCATTTTGCTCCATTCTCAGGACAGAAGGCAGCAAGGCAATGCCAGGATGGCAGGAAAAAAAAAAAAAATGCTTTGGAAAAGTGAACAGTAATATTTCAGAGCCATTCAGCGGGAGACAAATTGGAAAATCCTATCTCAGTCCTTGGTTCTGGAGTGTTGATATTTTGGCAACTATCTTTTATAAAATAACTGGCTCAAAACTAGCTAGGAAACAACTTGTCTTGTGAAAATTGTCAAGATTTTAGTTCTGCACTGGAAAAAAACACTAGTCCTTCAGGTTTTGGAGGGTCAGCTTAGACTTCGAGGGATTTTAGTTTTGGGGAAAGGAAAAAGAAGGATACACCTCACCCATTATCAGCTCTGTCATTTTCTCCCCTCCTCTGTCACTTTCACTCCCTTTGTCTAGAGAGTGGCTCATAAACCTAAGCAATTTAACTACATTAAGGGTGACCTTGGCTTAAATTCTATCTGACAAGATACAATCTAATCCTCAGAGTCCCAGAGGTGTCTTTCTGTTATATCCCATGGTCTTACCCTGGATTTGTGGCAAATCCCTGACTTCCTTCTACCAAAGTAGATAATGGCTTTGTGGAAAGTTTCCATTTTACTCAGACAGCATTTCTCTGCAGGAAAAAAATACATCTGTCCAGTTCTGGTTGGGCTGTAGTAAATAAGTGAGTCATACTAACTCTTGGTATTTCACAGCTATAAAATAAAGCAGGTTTTCTGTAAAATAACCATGATTTAAAAAAATAATTTACTGAATTACCCAGATGCTGATTTCTTTTTGTCTTTTTTCTTCTTGTTCGCCTTCTCTTTTTTGCCTTTCTTATCAGGCTTTTTGTCCTGTTTCTTCTCAGTTTTGCTTTTCCCACTTTTACCTCCTTTCTCATCTTCTTCATCTTCATCGTCTTCTTTGGTTTTCTGATTTGCCTGGTTCTTCCTGGTTTTTGGAGCATCTCCATCAGAATCACTGCCCTCATTTTCAGCTGCTCGTCCCCGTCCTCTACGGTTTCTGTTCCTGCGATGCCCAGCTCTCCTTGTCCCATCTTCATCTTCGTCATCCTCCTCAACACCACGTCTGGCTCTCCCTCTACCGTGGCCCCTTCTGGTTCTCCGTGCTGCTCTCTGCTCCCCTTTACCTGTGATAGAGGGGAAAAATACCCATGTAAGAGAAGGCAGCATGTTAGAAGGAGACCTTTCCTCCTGCTTCACTCATACAGACAATTAGGAAATACCTGTGTGTGACCTCAAAGCAATCCACACTACTGACCTTTTCCTTTGATATTTTCTTCATTCTCAGCTGCACTGCCCTCTTCTTTGTCAACATCACTGCCATCTGTGGAATGAAAGCAAAGGCCAATACAAGTGAAGTGCCGACAGCCATGTTCCCACAGGAATGCAGAGGATTTAAGAATTTCTTGGTAATTACTGCACTGTACTCCCTTACACCATTTCACAAATCCAGCTCTTTGGAATACAGCAAATATGTTTAAAGAAATAGACAAAGACAGAAAAAAACAGTTACTTTCCTTCAGCACTCAAATAAGTAAGTCCCAAAGTGATGCCATGGAGAACTCTCTTTCATGGAAAAAATATGTAGGATAGGAGTATTCTCAAAAAGAGACAAAATAGTAATATTCTATGATTAGAGAAAAAGTACAGGGAAGATGAAAATGCTTCTTAGACAATTCTCAGAGATTTTCTCAAAAATGTGAGGGATAAGCACTGGCTGAGATTGAAGAAAAAAACCTGGCTGAAGAGCACAGTCCCCGAAGAAACAGGAGACATACTCTCAGTTTCTGCACCTAGATCTTTAAGTGTAGGACAAAAGTTGACCCAGCTTGTTCACACGCTGTTCCACTGCCCTTTTCTACCATTCATGATCTGATGAAAACATTAGAGACTCTAGAGAGAGTCTGTTTACAGAAGCAAGTAGTAATTCTGCTCAGAAACATCTTTGGTCTGTGTTGGATCTCTTGTATAAGTTTTTCAGTCTCAATAAGCTCAATAAGAGATGCTGTCTCTCCTACCCATTAATAATCAGTGAAGTATCCAATTCATTTGCCTTGTACACTTTGAAACTTGGGTCATGCATATACAGAGAAAAAAGAAAAATACTCCTTTCATACACATTATCCTATCATAATTAATTCTGCATTTATTCTTACAAACATATTCTTTAACATGGCTTTCCTGAAACTGCTAGTGATATTCCCCAGCAATATTTCTTCAGAAGCAACTAATACTTGAGAAGCCAGGAACTAATAAGCTCTCTTGAGGTATCTTTGAGCTTGTACATGCAGGATGGTACTTTAGACACATCAGTGAAATATACAGAAATATGTGGTAGTAGGAGATGAATGAGAAGACTAAGAAATATTATGATGAATAGAAATAGACATCTGACATTCCACTCCTATACACCATGTATGTTGTCTCATTTCCTGTCTATGCATACAGGACATAATAACATCCCCAACATAAGAAGGATATGGAACTGTTGGGATGGGTCCAGAGAAGGCTATGAAGATGATCAGAGGGCTGGAGCACCTCTGCTATGAGGACAGGCTGAGAGAGTTGGGCTTGTGCCGCCTGGATAAGAGAAGGCTCTGGAAACACCCCATAGTGGCCTTCCAGTACCTGAAGGGGGCCTACAAAAAAGCTGAGGATGGACTTTTTACAAGGGCAGGTAGTGATAGGATGAGGGAGAATGGCTCTAAATTGAAAGGGGGAAGATTTAGATTAGACATGCTGAGGGTGATGAGGCCCTGGCACAGGTTGCCCGGGAAGCTGTAGATGCCCCCTCCTTGGCAGCATTCAGTGCCAGGTTAGATGGGGTCTTGAGCAGCCTGGGCTGGTGGGAAATGGCAGAGGAGTTAGAATCAGATGATCTTTAAGATCCTTCCAACCCAAACAATTTTATGATTCTAGGATTGTAGGGCAGGTGACATGTCATGATTATGTCATAGCTGCATTTTTCAAGCAAAAAGAAACTACAGTTATCTTCCTTCTTCACTCATCTGTAATACTTATGAATTTTAATTTATACTCTATCTTTCTTCAACTATTCTCTAGTTCCCCAGTTTCTTTTACAAATTTTATTAAGATACCAGTAAATCATCAAAAATTTATACATTAATTGAGGCACTCATGGACTGCTGTAGCTATCAGGCACAACTACTCAGCTTTGTCCACTATCAAAGAATAGCAGTAAAATATGAAAGGCTGCAAATGAGAAGGAATCTAGGGTCTTGTTTCACTGTGTGCAATAACAGGCAAAGGGTTATTGCCCAGAATTGGACAGGTATTTTAAAACTGGGATATATGTAGGGAGTCTAAGTTCTCTCCACTAATATTTCATTTGTTAAATGGTAGAAATTATTTCTACCATTTCCACAGCATTTGCACAACAATTTTTTATTATACAAAAATCTTAACATTCAATGTCATCAGTGGGATGTGAAAATAAATGCTTCTTTGTTCTGTTTAGATATATGCCTTCTGTTGCTCACAGTAACATGATCTCCATTTGACTAAGAACATTACATTGCTATTGAAAGCTTGCAAAGATAAAGACAGATACTTCAAAAGAGATAATCTGCATGCAACAATAGGGAACAGCCTAATGTTTTTGCTGATCTCTTCCAGCCAAAAAGAAATCCCCAGGGAAGCACTTTAAATGGTACAAGATTGGACTCACTGGAGATTCTGATGATTGCAAACAACAAGCAAACAGAGGTTTATTATATATATTGAAACATGCATTAGAAATGAAAATGTATCATGCTCAAGTTGACATCATTTTGACATACTGGTGAAAGTGGCAATGGACTATGCAACACACAGGCAGAAGTTAACTATTGGGGTTTAATTAATTTTAATACCATAAGGGTAACAAATGTGCTACTCTGAATCCAACCTTTCAGGTACAATAACGTGTTAAACTAATTAGGGATTTCAGGCTATTTTTAGAAAATATTGGGAACTACTAGAAAGAAACGCATCAGAATAGTGACTTCTGCCTATTTCTCTCTTTTTATACTCTAAATGGTCAAGCACATGAGTGATAAACAAAAAGTTTTTAAAGAAATTAAGAAAAAATATAAAATCAAATGGAAGTATATATTGTCACAAAACAAGACTAGAAAAAAAGCATGGAATCATGCAGCTAGAAGATCAGTGTGTACTACAGACATGCCCAACAAGCACAAGTGTAATTTCAATTTATTTCTGCAAAAATTTAAAATTATAGCTCCAAACTGAACTTCAGAACATTGCTGCCTCCATAGTGCCATGGTCGTATAGAGATGAAATGTGTTGATATGGAGAATGTTAGAGGTCTGTCCTCATTCTTGTTTATCCACAGAATACAAGTTCTATCCCAGCTCTTACAGTATAATGCAGAAAGTATTATACTAGAATTTATTTTTAACAGAAGCTGGAAGCCAAGGAGGACTCTCTGATCCTCCACTTTCCTTGCTCTTTAATTTATGTCATGAGTTCTGTCACTAGCACAAAAGCTGAAGCTCAAGGTAGATCTAAAAGTTACTCACATGTGTCAGTCTGTCCTGAACAGCATCCATGTGAGTTCTATAGCCACCTCACACTGCATGCACACTACAGCTATCCCTGGAGACTTTTAATTTAGAAAGTCTGTATCAATAATTGTCTTTAGTGTTTGGAAGTTTTGCACGTGTCAATAGAAGACCAATATTGCTAGTTGGTTCGGTATTTGAGCAATAAGAAAAATAAATAATCCTTACTCTGTTTAACATTATTATGATCAGAAAGCTATTTCAGGTCATTAACTGCAGTGCTTTTCAAGGAGGAAAGCAAGAGGCTAGGCAGCTCATAATTCAGCATGTCAGTGGCTTGTGGCAAATCCTGCCTTACTGAATTATTGGAGGTGAATTTCAATGACACACAAATTACATTTCATGATAACATTAAATCTAAATACAAGTTAGTGCTAAATTTAAATGTTCTATAAATCACAACACAGAGAAAAAGTATACTGTAGGAAATCTGAAGAGCATTTTTGATGCTCTGGTTTGCTAAAGTAGAACCATATACTCTTTAATATGGACACAATATCACTATGTGGGATCCTTTGAGGTCTATATACTTGCCTTCTGCTTTTTTAAACAGAACTTCATGTGATCCTATTTACCAAAAGTTCAGTGAAACCTCCATTAAAATCAACTAAGTCTCACTAAAGCACTGTCTAGAATTACTCATTGTTCCAGAAAAATACTTGATAGGACCTCATTTCTTCACGGTATTAATATTCATAGGGCTAATATCAGGTTATCAGACTCTGAGTCAGCTACTTGAGATTATGTGACCCTGAGCAAACTATTGCTCAGCACTTAGATCTTTCAAGACACATCATCCTGCCCCAATGAAACATACATCATTAGGTATATTTGGAGCTATAGTCCATAGCTGCTTATGCTCTAGCAAACCAAATCACTTTTTGGGGTTTTTTCCACAGTAGTTTAAGGGAAACTTTCTCATCTTTCTGCACTAAGGGTAGAGAAGTGTAATCTGAGAAAGCTATCATTTTACTTGAAGTCTTACTTATGTTTTAGACTATAGCCACAAATAAGCCAACAAGACTAAAGGAAGGTATCCTGAACATGGGCTCAGGGTAACCTGCACACGAGAGACAGTAGTAAAGACAGAACATCAGACAGCCCAGGAGAGCTCAAAACGTTGATGTAATGGCTGGCAGTGAAATTAAGAGCAGAAAAAAGGTACAAAACCCTGAGTTTATGCTATATTAGCTGGCCATTTAGCAGATTGTGTAGACTACTAACATCCTTACCTTATTTTCCCGAATTGTTTGTACACTACTTATCAGAGGGTAGTACTCAGATTTCATGTTCTGCAGGTTTTTTAAACTTGTTTCATACTGACAAAGTTTCTTGGATTTTTCACTGTGAAAGGAATAATGATTCTTGGAATTACCCCATAAAAGATGACCTGCTGTTGCAATATTACTGCTCAAATTATTAACATGTAAAACTGACTGCTTCTAAGCAATTCTGTGTGCTGGTGCCATAAAAAAAATTCAGTGGTATGCAAAGTAATCAATAATTCAAAAAATACCATCAGATTTTTTGTTTATATAATAATTTTCTTGTTAATTAATTTTCAAGCAAATGAAAGACATAATGAACATATAGAGCTTTGCAAGCAATCATTGCTTCTTCCTCTGGACTGGACAGTGCTGGATTTTTTCAGTGTCAGAAAGCCATCAGCCTAGCTAACTAATAAATTGCATGCCAAATATGGAGAAACGTCAGCAATACAAGATCATGGTAGACAACAAATGCATGTGAAGTAATAGTTAAAAAGAATGGAAAGAGGTATTTAATAGTTAAGTCTCAGTATTTACATACTTTCTATACTATTCATTCTGATCATATAAATATGAGAATGCTTCACAACACTTTTGTAAGGATAAAAATCACTAGAAGTAATAGTTGTGAAACTCAACAGAAATAATATGTCAAGAACTCACAGAGAGTCTATAGAAAGACTGAATTTGTGCAGACTTCAAGAGCCAAGATTTGAGACCTTTATATTACAGATCCCATCCTCTTAGTGTGTTTCCAAACACTGAGAAAACCAGCATGGCCCACCTTGGGCACAGGAGAAGGAGTCTTAAAACACAGAAATTACAAATAAAACTTGTATTTATAGAACAAGAGAAACACTTGGTATTTGAGATCATGCTTGGGGTTTTCCTTCTATGTTTTTCCTAGTTAGTGTTGCAACTTTTCTTCCAGTGGACTATATTAAAAATCACAATCCCCAAAATCCAGCATTAGCTATCGATTTATAAAGTAAAATAATAATTCCTATTCGGTTACTTTCACACTAGCAAATACACTGCTTATTTTTCTGCATCTTAATTGACAATGTTGTAAATATTAAAGTAGGCAGAATATTTATATTACAGTGTCACAAATCCACTGTTGTGTCAGAATACTTATAAGCCTTAATGCATATGTTGTGGCTTAGAGATATCTATATCCAAATAGTTTCCAGAAATTGCTTGATAGGCAATAAGCTTTCTTTCTTTGCAGATTGCCACTAACGCGTATTCGCCCAACTAATTGTAGCTCAGTCCACATCTGAAAATTATAGATGGTGACCACAAGGAACAAATGGAATACATTCAATTTGCATGTATAAATTGCTTATTTGATCTTCACCGGTAAGAAAAAATTACAGTCTTCTACAAAAATTACAGAATGAGCTTGCATAGATCAACTTTAAACTGTGGCACATAAACTGATTACACTCTCCTCTCTCCAGTTCCTTCTGGGCTTGTATTTACACAACATGAGGTTTGAGTGTTGTCTCTCAGATTGTGGGTCAGGACTTCTTAGGCAAAGTTCTCCTTCAGTGATAAATAAGTTTATTGTACAATTGCAGTGTAAGAATTCTAGGCCAAATCTGATTTTGCTATTATAAAACCCACAGAAGGCAAAGGAGGGAGATAATTCAGTGAGATACCCCCCAGTATTTCACTCTTCAGGAAAGCACGGATAAAATTTTCCAGGCCACCGTGTCTTACACTTATCTCTCTGGATACATCCACATTTCCCTACCTATGCCAGACAAAGACCTAACCATCTAGTGCTTTGTCCTACCCAA
Source organism: Geococcyx californianus (assembly GCA_013389885.1). NCBI lineage: Eukaryota > Metazoa > Chordata > Aves > Cuculiformes > Neomorphidae > Geococcyx > Geococcyx californianus. Next base: position 93 of record VWPV01031830.1, on the reverse strand, counting down.
GACTAGAGATCTGAGACCATCTGAGGACCCATAGTGATACAAGTAGTTACTTGCAAAAAGTGGGATATTCTGATTTAAGCTACAGTAGAATTA
>VWPV01031829.1:139799-193175 GCA_013389885.1 Geococcyx californianus | reverse complement strand
AAAAAAAAAAAAAAAAAAAAACCCCAAAATAAAAAAACCCAACACAAACATAAAACCAAAACAAAAAACCCACCACACAAACAAACCTTTTCAAGATATAGATTCAATAATTGCTAAATTTATATTACACTGAAGATTAATTTTATGTAAATGTCAGCATGTTTTACCCATCATTCTGGAAAAAAATGCATCATTATAGTAAAAAATAATAAAAATCAATGTATTTCTTTCACATTTGGGCAAACTACTAAAAAAGGCAAATTTCAAAACAAATCCAAATATAACAAGGAGCAAACATCACAGTAAGTCATTCAAAGATAAAAATTTGCACATACAACAGCAATTGACTCAAGTTAAGTTTTGGCCTTTGCACCAATTAAATCACTAACAATGTTCACTGTAATCACTGTTAACTAGATTAACTAGAGAGAGGGTAGATTACAGAAGAAGCTTTGCTTTCTTCACCAAAATCAATTTTTCTAATGGAATTTACCTCAGGGGAAAAAAATATGTCTATTGCTATTGTAATTTGCCCCCTTTTACTACTAAGTAGAAGGCAGGGTATTGAGGTTAAAATTTGTCAACAGCCAGTATGGAAATCGAAGTTGATAAACTAGGTACCGAGCTTCCACATAAACTGCAGAATTTCAGTTGTACAGAGGAGGTATTTGAGTTTCTACCACAGTATGAATAACATAGGAGTGAATGGCTGTACAGAGCATAGACCATGGGGAATATATCAAAGCCTAAAATCTCTTCCTAAGAATATAGTGAATGAATCTGAGAGATTACTCAACAAAAGTAACTCAAAAAAAGAAGCTATAAAACAGATCTCTTCACTCGTTTCCTTAACAAGAATGTTAAAGAAAACACATACCAAAAATCAAATCAGGCACAACCTCTAGCTCCTGCACAAATCACTGCTAGTGTTAAGAGCAAAGGCATTTCATTCTAATACAATTCATTATGTTTCAGGAAGTGCTTTCACCAATTGCAGTAGTACCTAGTGGTATTTCTTAGCTACTCAAATAGCAAAATAAAGAATTTTCAATAAAGAAGGATATTTCTTATAAGCAAAGAATAGTTCTAACTATTATTGAAAATAGAGTTCAGTTCCCCAAAGTATCAAGAGTAGGCACAACTCATTAGGGCGCCATGAGTGCTGGTTAAGAGCATATTACCAGTATATACATACAGACACGTATAAACCTCTCAGCTCCCTTCTTAGCTGTTTAAATGGAATGATAAGTGATTTCTCTGAAAAGCTGACTTAAAGATTATTTTACCATCTTAATGCAGTACAGCAGCATAAGAAAAAATAAAAAGCACTTATTGGTAATATTAAGTGTTCTACAGAATATTGTAAACTCTTTCAGGGATAATGTTAACACACAATTTTTTGGTCAGTACAGGAAAACACAAATTTCCAGTCCTCTAATATAAAAATCAGGGGCTGAAAAAGTGAAATATAAATTACTTGACTCCCATTTTAAATCCTAAAAAGAGTTTCATTAAATGATTTCTCAAAATTTCATTAATTTTATTCATACCTTTTGTTTTGTATGAATAATGCAGCTTTATAAACAGATATCTGTTGAGACACTTAAATTCAGTTGTGGTACCCTGGATTCTATTATGCCTTGCCCATAAAATTGTTTTGCACCATGTCACCAGTCAACATGCTGTGTATCTGGTTTAGCATACCAGAGATTCACTGTGGTATCAGCAAAAGAAATCCATGTTAAGGAATATCTTCTTTACTTCAATTAAAAAAAATAAATGGTTGTGGGGGTTTGGGACTTTTTTTTTTTTTAGGACATTAGCAGGGAATTTTAAAGAAGAATTTTTTAATTTTCTAAGCAATAATGATGTTAAACACATACCGAGTCAAACTATCACAGACCGATATTTCAATGTGTTACAATGAGTTTACTTCAACAGCAATTAACCCAAAATGAATGGGAGGCACAAAGAAAGAGATTGACTTCAGTATGCATATAGAGCTATGTGGGGTCATTCTAATCTATCAAAAAGATAATAACTCAGATTGCAAATTAAATTTCCTACAGAGCAACCAGTTTGGGACATATCAATGCCAGGCTTGTGCATGAGGTTCTTAGTTATTACTTCAAAAGCTATTTCAAACCACAGCTTTGAATAAGAAACACTACAGTAGGTTTGTTCCAACTACATTCATCATCCACTTGTTTCTTTCAGTGTCTGATCATTCCTATTCAAGCCAAGTAAGAACAGTCTCTCCAAACAACAAGCAATATTAGACCTGTCCTGCAAGTATCTGTCATACTAAAGAGACTGTACAAACCTGAATATTCTAAAACTCCTGTTTCTGGCCTATTGGATTGGAGAGAACTTTCAAAAGAAAATATTTTTGGCCTTCAAGTCAGTCAAAAGTCTAACTCAGTCAGCTGTAACATTTCCTCTAGTTGTGGATCTATGAATGGATCATAATCAGTTGGAATAAGTCTGCTTGAGACACTTGCAATAACAATTGCTAACAAACAAAATCATTTCTCTTGGTCTGGCACATTTTAACATATGCAAGGACTTAATTTTACTTGGTTTAGGTGAAAGAAGGTCTCTGTCAAGTCAACTGGAGTTGGAGCTGGAAATTGTAGCTCTTCATATCTGCCAAATCACAATTCTTCCTTTCCTTATTCACTAAGTAGCATCTACATGGAATGTGAAAAAACATAGTTGAGAGGAGAGACGTATTTGTAGTAATTGAACTTTGCTGCATTTTCTATTTTTAACACTATTGTATTTGTGTATGTATATCTATTAAGTACATTGCTGAATTTCATATTTGATAAAAATAGTCTTATTTGCTTTCCAATGCAGTTTAGTTTTCATGGTGTTTACTGACTGTGACAGAAACATACTTTGTTTTCTCAATACACTTTCCCCTATGCTTTGATATCCTACATTTTACTAGAGCATATTTTTACATTTTCTTCCATTTTCTATATTCCAAATATCATGTCCCTATTGGAGAAAAAGATACATGTTGATTGTTGACTGATTTCTATTCATATCTGCACAAGTGCATTTCTTATTATATAAAGTAGTTTTGTTTATTCCAGCAGTCAATGCCCATGCCTGATTATTTCCCAACAAGAAAGAAAATTATCTGCTACTCATAATTTGCACTTGTATTTCAGATTATTTAAAAATGTAAATACTTTGGTATACGCTGCAAGACTTGGAACAACATGCTATCTTCAGGTTATATCATGCATGTGTGGCAAATCTTTCATAGAAGTATCAGATCAAATTCACTCACTGCTGATTGAATATAAGACAAAATGCTTTTACTACAGATCCCTAACAGCTAACTTAATACATATATCAGTTAACTCACTAAAATAGGATCAAAAGCATGGAATTTGGAGCTACCATAAAAAAAATAAGGCTGGCAGGCACCTAACAACTAAAAATCTTTCACTAGTTTTATTTGCTTTTCACTGCTAAATACTGCAGCATCATTATGAAAAGCTACTCTCGCATTGCCTAAGGGCTTATTGTCTCCTGCAGCATTCTTACGCTGTCTTAAACCCTGAGTTTAAGCAATAAAGGAACAGGAAACAAAGTCACAACATTGAGTATACCTATAGTTGCCCTAGGTGATCTGCGTATAACATGGCAGGAGCTAAAATTCTTAGATAAAAATAACATGTTGGGAAAACAGATGCCTCAAAATTTCCAGACTTTCTGCTGTGGAATGCTTTATTCATAGATGAAAATACATTTTCTCTTCCTTTGTCATCCTATTAAACTGGGTTTATCCCGACTTGTGAATTCTACATTTTTCCCCCCTCCCTGATTTTCTCCCCGATCCCACTCAGGTGGGGGGCAGGCAGGTAAGGAGCTTCAGGTTTTCAGAACAAACTGTTCTATTATCCATTGTTTATGTACATCGCTCAGAACAGAAGACACCAACTTCAATAAAGATTTTTCTCTGCTGTTGATTACATAACTCCAAGAAAAAGGATTAATCTGTCTGCCTTATTTCCCTAAGAGTCTGTGCATCAGATATTTCTACAAAGGATAAATAATTCTTCAGATACTACTGAAATTGCACAATTGCCATGACTTGCAAAGGATCAAATATCAGAGATCTATGAGCTATAGGACAGAACTTTTCCAATCAGGACCAGCACTAGAACTAGGACTTCTTGGCCATTAGGACTTCTGATACCATTTTTAACACAACTCAGAACACTACATTAGGTTATAAGGGCACCTTAATTAAAGTCACCCCCCAGAAGAGAGGAAAAAAACTCCAAAACATCATAAAACCCCAACATACACACCAATCCTGACCTTGAAAACCATGTCCTAAACTCCAATATGGAATGGAAAATAGCAGGCTATTGGAGATTAGCAGAGAATGACACTCCTGAAAAGGAAATTAACAAGCTGAGAAAAAGCACTTACTGCTCTTTTCTCTTTGCTTTACACTCCCTTTTCTCTATTTCAGTGTGGGTATGTGGTTATGCAGAACATTTTTAGCCCATCATTGTAATTTTCCAAATTTTCAATTCCTAGGACAGGGCAAGTACCCAAAAGGTGTGGCTCCACTACAAAACAAGGTAAAATCACATCTAGTTGTTTTAGATTTACATGAGATATCCAGAAGCCTGAACAGCAGCACTAGATTTACTTTGTCACTTATCAAAATTCAATTTCACAGTAAAAGCCCTCTCCCATCTGCATTCATCCATAGTTATTATAACATTCCAGTTTGGAGGAAAAATGATGTAGAGTAGAAATTAAATGCAAAAACCACAAACTATTAAATCACTAACAGTATAAACAGTTATGTTTACTACATTTTCCATAACGCACAAATAGTGTTATTGCAGTGAAGAACATTCTCCTTACTGAGAACAAAGTATTTATAAAAAAAAAAAGCAGTAAATCAACGAATTATTAGTTTAAGTATACAGAGAAAAATGACTCAGAGATGATGTAGTGTTTTTCACAACCTTCTTGAATATCACAATATGCAATATTTACAAGATCTACCCAGAGCTGTGTATTTAATTAAAGCTGCATCCTTCCCTTACTTGAATTCAGCTTTCAGCTTAGTGGTTAAAAAGAGACTCAGTAGCTTTCATATTCAAGAGCCCATACTATCTTCTTGGAAGTGGATTTTAAGGTAAATACTGGTAATAAGAGTAGCACAAAGAGGTTAGCTGTGTCATTAATCTTGTCAAATACCCTGCACCAACAATCATGAGTTATCAGACAATGAAACAGAAGGCAGAATAAAATACTGGTTTCAGCTTTACTTGTAGTAATAGATAGAAGATTCTCAGCTGGGAGTATAAGAGAGGACAAAGATAAAGACTTATGTTTTTTCAGGTGTTTTTTAAAGTGAAGTAATACTTAGCTAGACAGATGGGATCAAAACCAGTCTTTTCAGATAATGTGTGCTCAGTATATATAAATTAAATAAACATGTAGAATGTTGTCATAATATGATATTCAGAAACTAGTCACCCACAAAATAGGAGACTGTTCCAGATGTGGTGTTACAATTACCCCAGAGCCTCAGTATTTTATTTTAAATCCAGAAACAGTAACTTACTGAAGGAAATCTGTAGAGCGTGGGTGATTGCAGACTATATGGGAGTTTGAAATGGGCAATGACTGTAGGATCAGACCTCTACACAGCCTATTAAAGCAAAACATGGTTAAGGCCATCTTGTTCATTACTACTTACCTATCTGTGAAAAATTAGTAAGAATTCTAGGGTAACTCATTATTAATCAAACTGACTACTTAAAGTGAATAACGCTTCAGTAGAGTGTTTGCCTTAGCAAGCATGACAACTGCCTGTGTATCTTCTTTTAAGACAGTTAGATGTGATGGGTTCAGATTCAATTTAAAATTATTTTATCACGTGTATTATATTTAATAGCATGATACTTGTTCTCTATGGTGTTTTTTGTTTTTCTTAATATTCATTGCTTTCATTAAGCAAATGAGTAATATTGAGCTACTACCTCTTTTGTATAGTGATTGATGGTGCAGTAGTACAATACTTACAGGTTCTACACTATTGTCCTCATGCTCCTTGGCACGTAATGAGAACTAAACTTTTGGGTTTTGCTTGTTTTGTTTTTTTAAAAAGGTAAGTAAATGACTTAAATAAAAGGGCTGGTTGATTAAATAAGCAGATTGGAACTTGCTGTTAAAGTGTTTCTCCACTAATAGAAATAGGAAATATGCATTCCAGGCTTTCGTGTTGAGGAAATAATTCACTATGCATTCCATTTTAACAAGTAACACGTGTTCAAACTGTACTTTTTATTAATCAGACTAACTTCATTAAAATTTCTGTCACAAGTACAGAAGGCAACATTCTGCAGGGCCTGTTCAAGACAATGTTTCACTGAAGAACTTTGAATGAGCAAGACCTGCAGTAAGAAATTACCCAGACTTACAGTAGAATATTGAACTGTTTATTCTGTTTTAAAACAGTGGGTTTAAAAAGACTAATTCCCATATTTTACTTCAATTATATCTACTCATTAATATTGTTTACTAGTTTTGACCTTATGTCCATCTAATCACTGTCCATAACAGTACCACGTTCTAATACTGATATTAGTGTGACAGCATATAAAGACTACAGTTACATATTCCCACATTGCTGTGAGCTCTGCAAGTTAGAAGGCTTTTGGTTTTTCAGTCAACAGCTTTTCCCACTCATTTTTCCCTCTCCAGGTCTATTTACTTGTCCTTAAACATGAGAAGTTCTGAAAAGGAGGCAGATCTTGAGATCTTGCATTCCTCGAGATAAAAAGTGAGGAGAGACAAGAAAAGGCAGAATACTAATCCAGTCCTGCCTGTGCAACAATAAAGCTATGCCAATGCCAATTCCAAAGACAGAAAAGGTATGTCCCCTACAGAGATGCTGGAATATAAATAAAGCCTACATAAGGTATTCCAGCAGAACATAGGGCATCCCTATGTACACCTACTTTGTACAGTGTACAAAGCTACAACCAGCGTTTAACATAACAAACAGATTCACATACTTAAAAGAAATTACCAAGTTCTCTGAAATGTTATAACACAACCATTTAGAACATAAAACTTTTCCCTATGTACTCTACTCAATCCTAGTCTTATTGCCTATTGCTCATCGCTCCCACAGTCCATGCTATTAAAACTCCTACAGAGCTCACCACACAGCACTGGTCTAGAACTTCAAGTCAAGCATTCAAAAATCCATAGTTGCCATACAGTAGTAGGTAAAAAACTTTGTTTCTGTTTCAGGATAAAGAACTGCTGTAATGTTGCAGAACCAACAGTAAATACTGATGTCTAAGCCTGTCTGCTCTTTGTAAGAACTTCCCCCCACTGCTTACAATCATAGTGACCTTGAAAAACATTTTCCTCCCAATAAAAGAGCAGCTTTGTTTGTATGACACAAACTACTGCCTTGAAGAAGTATTTACCATTTCAGGTCAGGGTTTTACTTCAGCTTGGTTTATTTCCATTCACAATACTGTATTTTCAAACATATTCAAAGTTGCCTGCTGCATCAGTGAGTTCTTTTAAAAAAACTGTAAGGGTCTGAAATTCGCTGTGATGCCACTAGAGTATCATATATAGTGACACTTCCAGTGTTTGACTATATTGCCCCTTTCAGCACAGAAGCAAGCATAATAGAAATCCTTATATCACAATTTTTTGGATGTTATTGCACTTCAAAAACAACTGCCTGATGCTTTGTTCAACTTAAAGCACTCCAGAGAATTGCATTCAGCAATATAACATTGTGCCAGTATTTTATAAATTTAAACTGTACCTGTATAGAAGAAAATAGATTAACTGAATTTACTTATCTACCTTAAAAAAGTTTCCTTTGCACTACAGAATAACATCAAATGTCTGGATATTAATCAAAAGCTGGAAATCTATTACTTTTGGCAGGAAATCTAATGAAAGGTTTTGACTTGGTAACAAATATGTTTAACAGGGAGTAAAGAGGACACAAACACACATTCGTGCATCAAAATAGCCCATAAAACCAGAACTTGGGCTCATTCTTGGAGATTTTTTTACCAGATTTCAAGACATGGATTTCTCTAATACTGTACCAAACATTCACTTCTACAACTCCCTTTCTTCTGACAGACCCTCTGTTCTATTTATGGAGATTATTTAATAAAGAAGCAAAGGTAGGAAGAAGAATAAACAAACATCACAGTCCTGCTGGCTGTTACCTTCTATTACCTCCAATTTTTTTTTAATGGTAATAACAGGAAGTACAGTGGCTTGTATTCTTTCCTTTTTGATTTCACATTTAATTACATGCAAGTATTTGTCTATTGGGTAGCTGCATTAATAGTCTCTGGAAACAAGTATGAGCTGTTAATAAAACCTGGTTACACATTAAAAAAAAAAATACCCAAACAGCATCATATCACTCTTACCAAATTCTTTCAAGAAAATCCTAATTAGAACTATGAGGCAGTGAAATTCTTCTCACAATTTTAGACTTCACTTGCGGGTTTTGATTATCTGTTATTGACCTAAATTGGCTTAAACCCAAAACACAGTTGAGTAAAAATTTGTGTAGTCTTGCTTTTCTGCAGTTTCCTGTAATAACACCACCTATAAATCTTATTTTGTGTAAAAGTGTGTAAATACAACACATTTGTCATGCAGTTCACATAGATAAGATCTTGGGTTTATGCATTCCCTTACTTTTCACTTTTTCACCACAATGTTAATTTTTCTTTCCTAATCTTAGCCTTCCCTTTCAGAATCAGTATACAAGAATTCTATTATGTCAATGCCGTTATCTTAACTGATAGAAAAATTACTGAAGCATAAAGGTGGACCCTGCAGAGACTGCAGTGATCTGGGACTCCTTCAGCTTTTTCGCAGCTACACATGCACATAGTCTTATCCCTGCTGTGAGAGTCTGCTTCCACATGGTAAAATCAGGTTTCACGCTGTTCAGAACAGTTACGGAGGCAAGCTACTAAAGCTACTCCACAGGACAACCAGCAAGCATATTTTTGCAGAAACTAGCCACTATCAGAACTGCTAATTTCATTTTGCACAAAGCAATACTCTACTGTCTTAAATGGCCAAGAATAAGACTAAAATAAATAACGACATCGTAAAAATGCTACCCTCTGTCCTGCAACTTCACCTTCCTTTGGCAGAGACAAAATTGGGCAGCACCACCATTCTCCAGTCCCTCTTCTCTTATCTAGTACTATTGATGGCATGTATTCCATGCTAAATACCAGTTTTCAGACCTATTTTTATTCACACTGAACATGAGATATTAAGTAAGTTGTCAAAAGCAAGCTGGATGTTGTGACAGCCAAGAAAGGGACAGCTGAGGCTTTTAGCACAAAGATGTTCGAGCAGGTTGTGGTTTCATTATCCAAGAAACAGTTAAAGTGCTTGATACAGAATAACACATAAAATTCCACTTACTTAACAGTAGAAATTTAAGGGACTGATTTGGAAAGACTGAATTTTAACAACTATCCAAGGACCACATCCCAGTACAAGTCCTGCCATTGGGGTAAATGCAGTAGTTTCAAGGATCTGCTGAAAAGGTCAAAGTTTATTTCAGTGCCACATTTCTTATCAGACATCAAAACAAATCTGCTTGTAACAACATTAGAAAAATGTTTTTGTACTGTTTTGCTACAACAAAGTTTATTTTACTATTTACACGAACTTTTCTTGTAACCTTCCTATCACTCAAACCCAGACAAATGGAAACATTTGTCACAGACAAAGCATCTAACAATTCCAGAGCTAAATGGAATACAGTAAATGTCAGTATAACTGTGAAATGAACTACAGGTTTTCTTCCTAAGAAGAGAGAGACACATGAGACATTATTTGAAGGAATCCACAAAGAAGTAAGCAGGTCTTTGACATCCGAGTTCTTAAGAAAAAAATAATCTTGAGTTTACATAGAATATTCATTATTCAGCAAACATTTTGACACAAAGAGTTTTGCTTAGAGAGACTGATATTAACGATACATCCAAAAAGAAAAATTGCGAAAGAGATCACTTGTTTTCAGAATATATTGTCAATGCTTTTTTTTCCTACTTATTTTCAGAGCACTTGCTTGTGACATTGCAAATAAGCCCTAGTCACAAAATAAACTTTGTAGGAAAACAAAAGTCTTAACTACTGATAAAATTAACACGCCAACACACAGAGGTCTAATAACAAACTACTAAAAGGAGCAAGAGGGGGTTTTGTGGTGCGCTTTTTTTGTTTCCTATGAAAGATGTTCTGGCATAAACTTTCTTTATCAAAAATGTTTTGCCCTCCATTTAATAGTTGAAAAATTTGCTTGAGAAATAGTGTGCCCCAGTAAACAGCAGCACAAAGAGCACATGCAATATTTATGTGGACATCTATGTCTATCTGAAGTCACTTCCCAGTAACTCTTATTCATTCGACACTACAGCCACCCAATTCTCAAATAAGGTTGCAATCCCATTAGAAGATATAAATATGAGAACCTCAAGGAGCTTAAAACACAGTGTGAAGAAACCCAGATAAACCCTTATGCAGAGTATCTCAGAATGCTAGATGAGGACTATATGAATATGAAGACTATATCTTCCTGAAGCTAACCTGTCCCAAGATTCAAAAACTCTAACTTGATGGATACTCATAAATGATGGGACTTGTGAAAGCATCTAGGCTGAGGTAAAAGTTAACTGTCCCTTTCACTCAACTCATAGTAACATTCCTACTGTTCCCATAAAGAATTTTCAGTAGCAGCAGCAATAAAGCTAGGCTATGCACATTTCTGAAAGCCCTTTTTACCTCTCTTTGCACATTTTTTTACTAATTTTCTTTTTTAATTTCTATTTTCATTCATAACATTTGTGATACGTCTGTGGCATTAACAAAGTTTGCTCTGATAAGAAAAAAAACCCCACAAAACCAAAAAACAAACAAACCACAACTAAAAAGTCATACCACAGAAACAAAAGTTTCTCCCATTCCTCTTTTACTTGAGAATTATTATTTTTTTTAATCATTTTACTGGGTAATGGTGTAAAGCATTATCCATTCACAAGTGTAATCAAATATCAGTCAAAAGTTACAAAAAGACATCTTCACATATATCTATTAAAGATTATAAGCTACTAAGACATGCATGAAAATGAATACTATATCCTAAAGGCTATTTATCACCATGAAAGGAGAAAGCATGCTGTTGCTTATGTCAGACTAGCGAATGATGGCTGCAAAGATTATAAATCTTTAGTTCCAAACATGATGTACTCAAAGCCATATTCCCCAATTACATCAAAACCAAGAACAGTGCACAAAGGGCTAAACTAACTAGGGCTGGACCCAGTAGGAATACATTAATCTGCAGAGTGTGTCTTCAGATAGAATAAAATGAAGAGAAATCAGTAAAGAAAACAAGCCATTTATAATACACTGTGAAAAATCACTAAAACAATAGCTTTTGGAAACCTTGCATCTGCAGAAAACCTTCTGGGCCTAAAGCCAATACAAACCTGTCAGAAAATATTGATGAAAAATGTGTATTTACAATTGTAAATAAAACATGAATATGGAACTTAGTCCTAAACTCAATTTTTCCAGAAAGGAAACATGTTTGTCTTTTTTTTTAAGGCTATGTTATTTAGTTAGTTGATTTAATTAGATAATGTTTTTTTAAACAAAATTACTTCAGGATAAAACCCCTAAAATAACCATTGGCAAATCAAATGGACATAAGACTGTTACTGCTGCAGTCATAACAGCTTATTGAAAATACCTGTAAGAGTCTGGTATTATATAAACCACCTTCCCAAAAGAGAAATATGATCAAAGCAATTGTCAGATGGCATAAGGCCAGCCTTTCATATACTGCACAAGGGATCCTTTCAACTCTGTCTTGAAAGGCCCTCTGATGCTGCATTCCAGATGCTAATCCAGCTCTGCAAGTGAAAGGTTAATACAGTGCATCCTTAATACGCAGGCACATCTTAACGTATTCTAAGAGAAAAGCAGAAAAAATTCATTAAGGAGCATGCTCTTTTTAACGTATTACAGTAATAACAAGCTTTCCACCATTCCCCGACCACAGTACACGCAAGCAGCTGCTCAACATTACTGATAAGCCTCAAGAAAATGTTCCTGATTAAATTCATTACATCAAATGCTCAGTTGACCCAGGTTAGTAAACACATCCACCATGAACATGTACAACTAACTTTTGAGGTCCATTTCTAAGCGGTCAGAAGGATTATTTCTTAGCTATTGATGGCAAGATTACAGTTTGTTTGGTTTTTTTTTTTAAATAGGTACAAATTTCAGTTTCCACAGTATGACTTTCTGAGAGGATTGAATCTATCCCTGCAACACTAAGTGTCAAAACTAAACAAGTGCAACAACAATACAGAACAGAAGAACAATTTAACAAAAACCTACTAGTAGTGGTTTTTCTGGCTAATTCATTAAGTAACTTGAGATTTTGGTGCCAGTATGAAAGGTCAAAAAACCCCCAAAACCCAACCACCACCCAACACATGAAAAAAGATGTCAGGATTGCAAAAGACTGTAAAAAGATTGCCAGTTCTCAAGCACCTTTAAGCCAGCTTAGTCTGCTACGAGTCTACTGTTTCACTGCAACTCAGGAACCGGTTAGTTTTCAGCATGAAAAAAAATAAAGCAGGAACAGATATGAAGTTCTAGTGCATAATACTTCACAAATATACTCTGTGGGCATCATGTAGCTGAATCAATAGTAAATCACGTTTATCACAGTCAGCACTAGAGGCAGTAAAGGTCATTGGAATGGATAACTGTATAAGTAGGGCTACACACACTTAAAATGAGAAAAAACTCTATTGCCTTACTAGTATATTTTCCCTTATTTAAACACTTCAGGTAGATGGAGGGGGTTAGAACAGGCTAAATACAGAATTAAAACATATTCTGTTTTACTTTAAGTTACAGTAAGCAACATTAAACCTATCCAAGCAGACTGCTTAGAGGGCTATTTTGGTTATTAAAAAAAATTAGTATTAGTAATGAAAAAAAAAGTAGTTCTTTTATAATCCTTTTACCTGACAGCGTGTGGAATCAACCCTTTCTTCATGTAAAATTGGAGAAATGCAAGAATCTTCCAGCTTTTATCTCAATATCTAACTTTCCGTCATAACATACAAGTAGCTCAGAGGCTTTGCAACTTGAACCAAGTCTCCGGGTTTACCTCTGAGAATTAAAACACCAAACTGAACACGCTAAGAGTTGATCTTGTGATTAAAATTAACATGAGTGAGATTTACTGATCAGGACATAGAAAGACAAATTTCTAACTCATAAACAAATCTCTCAGAAAATATACACTTCTTAGGATTATAGGGCAGGAAAGAACCATCAAATTTCGGTTCAGTACCCAGCCATGACAAGTACTGCATAATTTATTGGTTTTCATAAGGCAATCAAACTTCTTAAGAGTGCTTATGATTTTGCTTTCAAACCATTGCAGAACTTCACTGCTTAAACAATTAAGAACCTTCTTTTAATTCTCAGCTTGAATTTATTCATAGCCAGCTTATACCCATTAGTTCTTGTGCCAATATTGTCCTTTAGTTTAAAAAGCTTTTCTCCATCCCTGGTGTTTACCTCCCTCATGAATTTAATTTAATTCAATTACATTTCTGAAGACTAATTGTTTTAAAATAAGAGGACACACTTTATAAAACCATCAATGGCACATTCCATAAGGATAAAAATTAACTTCTCCGGCAATTAAATATGCACAAAAGTTGAAAAGTGCATACTAAGGCAGTTACAAGTTTTCCATGAGCTTATATTATTCCAGGATGTAAGGGAGAAATGATTCCAAAATGAAGATAAAGGCTGTAAGATGATAAATTTTAGAAGCATATGGGAAAAGAGTGCTTATGAACAGCAACAACAAAAAATGTTTATTCTTCAGCAGTCTTGCAGAAGGACTTTCACTCAGTTTAAAAATTCTTTTAATGTTCATTTCCCTTGCCATTCTGCAAAAGTAGTGGGAAAAAAAAAATAAATAAAAAAATATCACACTACAACAAAATTTAGAAGGTAGTAAAATTAAATACACAAGGGCCAAGGAAGAAAAGTGCAGTATTTTGTATGCTTTATAAGGTTAAGGTTTTTTAGTTTTGACTATGACAATTTAAGTGTCACTTTGGTTTCTCTTGATAGTTCCTATAAAATCAAGCCAAAATGCTTCTTGATCAATTCACAAACATGGCAAAAACAAATCTTTCTTTATAAAAGAGCTATTTATTTTGGGTAGCAGTTAGACTCTTGGTTAGTGATTCACCTAACATGCTGCCTTATGGAAGGAAACAACTACTTATGTCACACACTTCCATTTCTGGAAATTTTATATTCGTAAACCCAAAACTTTCAGACAATTTGTCACATATTCTCTTAGCTTAATTGCTCCAAAAATAAATCAATTTTCTTGGTATTCTTAATTTTTATTCTGCTCCTACAATACACAGTGCAAAAAATAGGACTAACAAATTCAAATACAACTTTCACACTAATATTCTGAAGAAATTAAATACCTCCTATTAGTTTGAAGTCATCAATTTATAATTGTTAAGATGCAAAAATATTACTACCTCAAGACATTAGGCAGATGAATTAGAGAAAAGCTGAAGAGTTCAACTTCACTATATTGAGTAAGAGAATTATCTACCCCTCACGCATAAGGAGTAGACAGGACAATTAGCAACCAAGAAGGTGCTCTTCCATTTCTATAAGGTGAAGATCCAGCTTTCCCTTAGCTTTCTTCCTGTTTAGTGAAAACCAAACCCCAGTACCTCTCTCTTGCATCTGAAGTGCAAGCTCTTTTAGTAAGTCTGAGATTGCGCATTAAAGAAGGCTTTCAGAACACCTCTCTAAGGTACTGAAATCTGTAGAGCAAGTCAATGTTTTCTTATTTCTCTAACTCCAATTCTTTATCAGAGTTAGAAACCTAGAAGTCTAAAAAATAATCAGAACTTGGATTTTTTTGTTTATTCTCGTATCTCAAGAAATGTATACTAGCAAATGTTTTGCATACCACTGGAACTGAATCTAAATCACAGGTATTACCAATGCAGGTAACAAATGCAGTGTTACTGCTTCAAGAAAATCAGCACCATAGTGAAAATGCTGTCATATATCACTATGATAAAGGACATTTTCACTGAAAAAAAAAAGATACAGAGCAGTATCAATCTATTTCTAAATATTATAATTATACAACCCTCCACTCACTGCACGATGAAATGCTGGATGCTGGTTTTCATTTTGTTAATTTTCTAGCATAATTTCAATAATCATTGCTAGATGAAAAGAAAAAAAAAAGGAAATTCTGTTCTCTGTTGGAACATGAAACTTCAGTGCCTTACAGTTCCAAAAAAAAATATTCTAAACTTTTCTCAGTTGTACAACATAAAAGAAAATCATGTTGATTTTGGAAAGCAAGACTAGTAATTAATAATTCCAATTCCAGTGGTGTGAAAAATATAAAAAAATTGTTTTCCGAGTCAGTTACAAGTTCTCTACTTCATGAGCACCACAAGATCTAAATCATTCAATTCTTTGCCTATGCAGAAAGGATAAAGAAAATATGCTTTACTAAATCATTATGAAAAGAAAAATTGTTCTTCTGCCTCTACTACTGCAGAAGTCCAAACCATGCAGATCAGATCCATACAAGATCCAGGTTCAAACTCTTTCAACTGAAGTTTAAGCATGAAGATTTGATTTTGCCCATATCTGAATGTACTTTCATTAAAAGAAAATTTCTATCTGTAATGTTCTTATTAGCAGAAACCATGGCACACCCAGAAACAACTGTCCTTTCTTGATTTTGGTTGTAATCGTTCTTTTAACCACTCACTAATACTAGGTTTTTTTAATAAGGTAAACAAACCTGCTGCAGTGCCTTGTGTTTTAACACATCGTCGTGAAGACACTGCTGGCCATTTTAAACTAAGTAGCTACCAACACTGACCCCACATAGGCCTTTGACCCTTCCATAAAATATATAACGTAAAGAAGCTGCACCCATTCGCATTCTAGGAGACCAACCATGGACACCAAAAGACTTGGTTACAGGAAACAAACACATAAGAAAGCAGCCACCTGCTATCACCATTAGCTACTTAAAGAAAACAGGTATTTACCTACCCTGAAAGAAAAGGACCTCCTTGTTTCTAAAAAACGATTTACTCTGTGCTGTGTTTCGAAAACCTGTGCACCCTTTTTTGTCTTCCTCTTACAGTTAAGGTTGGAGGAAAAGAACAGGGAAAGAAAAGCAAGGAAAACATTGGTAATTTGTTTAGCTAGTAATGCAGGCTGTACACCGATCAAATTTTGTTTCCCAAAGGAAGATATCAGTTTAAAATTACACAGCAAGCAGGCATGAGAAAGGAAGCAAACAATCAAAGCCTTCCCAGGAGGAGCAAGAATAAGGCGAGAACTCTAGAGATCCTATTTAATAAATAAACACCTTCAATTCTGTAAGTTAATTTCACCACAGGAAATAAGTTTAGTTTTAATTATATTGCCTTATGTCATGTTTTATAAAAGGTACATGAGGCTCATTGACTTTCTCTTATTAAAGCCGTTACATGCTGCAGAGATGTTGCATGTAGATGAAGTCTCAGTAGAGCCCTAGCAGAGTGCACTGTGATGTAAGATGCAATATTTTTATTGTTATCCTACACCTGTGACAACTGCCGAGATTAAAAACAAGATGTAGTTGCAGTTTACTTCCCCCCCCCAAAAAAAAACCCAAAACCAATTAGAAAAAGAAAATATAGAAGATATCTATAGATATACAATGATAGAATATACCATCAATTCAAAATTTGCTCATGCAGATATGGGAGATGCACAGTTTTTCAGAAAACCAAAAACCCAAGAGGTTATATAGGAGTCAAAACAAAGCCTTTAACGATTAATTTCCAAAAAGAGAAGTTCCAATCCCCTTGCCTCCGCAGGTTCACCTACAACAGGTTGAACAGGAGCACTCCCAGGCAGGTTTTGAATATCTCCAGAGAAGGAGACTGCATGACCTCCCTGGGCAGCCTGGTCCGGTCTAGTGCTCTGCCACTCTTCACACACTGAGGAAGTTTTTCCTCATGATCAGATGGAACGTCCTGTGTTCCATTTTATGCCCATTGCCCCTTGTCCTGTTGCTAGACACCACTGAAAAGGATCTGGCCCCATCCTCTTGACCCTCACCCTTTATATATCTATAAGCTTTGATAAAATGACCTCTGTCTTTTCTTTTGCAGGCTAAACAGACTGAGCTCACTCAGCATCTCCCCATAAGAGAGATGCTCTTGTCCCCTAATCTTCTTTGTAGCTGCCCTCTGCTGGACTCTCTTCAGTAGTTTATTTGTCTTTCTTGAGCTGAGATGCCCAGAACTGAACATAGTATTTCAGATGTCACCTCACTAGGACAGAACAGAGGGACAAGATAATCTCCCTTGACCTGCTGGTCACACTCTCAGTACACCCCAGGATACCACTGGCCGCCTTGACCATGAGAGCCCATTGCTGGCTTGTGATTAACTTGTTGTCCACCAGGACTGCCACGTCCTCCTCTGCAAAGCTGTTTTCCAGTAGCCAAGTTTAGCAGTAAAGACTGAAGCAAAGAAAGCATTCAGTAACACTGCCTTCCCTTTATCCTCTGTCACCAGGGCACCCATCTCATTCAGCAGACAGACCCCATTTTCCCCAGTCTTCCTTTTGCTATGGATGTACTTGAAAAAGTCCTTCTCGTTGTCCTTGACATCCCTTGCCAGACTGAATTCCACTTGGAATTCATAACCTTCCTTGTTGCATCAATACATACTCTGACAGCATTCTTATGTTCCTTTCAAGTGGCCAGGCCCTTTTTTCCACATTCTGTGAACTTCCTTCTTCTGGTTTTGTTTTATCCAGAAGATCTTTGCTCATCTATGCAGGTCTCCTGACATCTTTGCTTTCCTATTCTTGACTTCAGAGGAAGTGATGCTTGAATATTAACCGGCTGTCTTGGAGCCATAACTCAGGATTTCTCGAATCAGGTTTTTGAACAGGCCTGTGGAAGGCCTCGACTTTCTCTTCCTGATCAGGTGGCCTGTAGTAAACACCCTCAGCAGTGTCTCCCACATTAGCCTGCCCCTTGATTCTTATCCAGAAGCTCTCAACTTGCCATTCATCCACCCCTACGCAGAGCTTGATACATTCCAGTTGCTCCCTCACATAAAGAACAACCCCAGCACCTCACCTTGCTGGCCTGTCTTTTCTAAAAAGCACATCGCTACCCTTGTCAGCATTCCAGTCAAGCAAGTTATCCCACCACACCTCTGCAACTGCAATGAGATCATGGCCATGTAACCACACGCTGAACTCTAATTCTTCTTGTTTATTCCCCATGCTGCATGGGTTTGTGTACAGGCATTTTGAGGAGGTAGTAATACATCGTGTAGGTTTCCTTAGAGGGGTGGAAGAGGATCCACTATAGCCACACACATATCCTCAAGACAGTTCGCCTTCTGTCATATGGCATCAAGTCAGCAAATACAGCAGACTATGGGAATCTGAGAGTTCTCTCTTGAGTGCCTTATGAGGCAAAAATAAACTTTAATATTACTGCCTTTTTTTCCACTGTAGGCAAAGTAGATTTATGATATTACCACATATGATATGCATTCACCACTTTTTTCTCTCCAGATTCAGGAGCTTTGACAGGAGTTCCCATCCTGATGTTTCTGGTTGAGAATGAAATGTTTGGAGCACTTGCAGATATTTCTAGGTGCCTCCTGTGACCAACAGCAGCTTGTTCTGAAGACTGCTGAGGAAAAAATTGCATATACTAACATTGAATTTGTGAAGACTTCTCTAGAATTCCACTAACTTACCATGACTTGTCAACAGTTAGTGCCACACACCGATGAGGTAATTTCCGTAGCTTCCAGAAGAATGAGAAAAGAACACAACCCTGTGACTAAAACCAAACAGCAGGCAACAAGTCTATTTATAAGCCAGACTGCTTTTTACTTAAGCAGAGGGCATGAACTTCTTTTGCTATCAGCCTAGCACCTCTCAATTAAACAACTACTTTAGGAAAAGCTCTTACACAGCACTGACAACTTCAAATGGAGATGTAAAATCCCAAAACACACTTTTCATATGTTACTCTTTACATTGCTGTGTAGGATTTTCATCTGAATTCATATTATCAATTTTCATAGTATCTATGGAACAGTCTAAAAGAATTTTAAAAATTGTCAAAATCCCTAGCAGTCATTTCCCAACACAACTGTTCCCCGTTCTTCATCTATCTCTAATTCCCTTGTGCAAAGTTTGCAACTGAATATTAAATAGACAAAGTATTTCTTTGCCAGACTGCCTGACTCTCATTCTTCAAGCTGTTTGCCCTTCATACAGTTCAGATCATCAGGTCTTTGATTCAATTTTTAATAGAGAAACATTAAAAATTCCCTTTAAATGCTCTTCCTCATACTCTTGAATAATCAACAACTAATTCTGATGCCTGAATGACAACAGGCAAGGCAGTGTTTTAAGAGAGCTTGGCAGCTTCATAAGATCAGGATGAACTAATATGTAATTACCAATAATATCATATGCCCAAAACTTCAAGGGAAGTCTTCTTTTATTGGTAGCAGATGGAAGAAATAAAAGGAGCTACACATTTGCTAGAGCCATTCTCTCACTCTGATGTCAAAGAAGAAATTCCAAGATGCATTTTTGGAACTCAGAATGCTACAGCATTGTCACACTTTTGAAAGATTCAAACCCCTATGCTACTTATATCAAGCCAGTTACCTTTCATGTTTCATGGGGGTGCTCTGAAGAGATGCAGTCAATTTTTATTTTTTTTTTTTAAAAAAAAAGACAAAACCTCACCCCCAAACAAATGAACAAAAACCCCCACAAAACTCCAAACAAAACCAGCAAAGCAGTTAAAGCTGTCAAAATATGGTAAATTTTGAAAATAGAATTGAGAACTTAAGAGCATTAAAACATGCTGTCCTTATTAGCAACTTTAATTCAACATGACTCATTTAAAGAATTTGGATATTTTCAAGAAGCACAGCTGCAGGTTGCGCAGATAGCCTGCTCCAAGTTGCATCAATCAATAAGAGAATTCTTTTTCTCAAACCTTTCAGTCATTATTCTGTTGCTATATTCCCCTTAATTCAGTTAACATTCAGTAACTCTTTTCAATCCTATCATATATACATCTCTGCTGAATTACAAAGCCTTAGCAACAACAAAAAAGAAAAAAACACATACAAAATAAAAAAAAAAACCAAACCCACAACACACACTCCTCCAGGAGCAGTGTTTGAGTAAGACATACCTGCATACATTTCACATGAAGCAGTTAGAATCCCTCAGGCATGGTATTATCTATTATTTTCCCCAAACAGACTACCAGGAGAGGAGAAATACTAGAGAACTGTGTATTAACTAGAAGTTAGTCACCATCTATACTTGTCCTGAAAACTAATTTTCAGGTTGCAAAACTCCGATGAATTCTTTTCTTTACACACCTTACAACATCTGCCTGTAAATTATTTTCTCCAGTATTTTAAAACTTGATCGCTAGAAGATTATATGAACAGATACACAGCTAAAATTGTTCATGGGAATTCTGCATAGCTTGGGGCAGGAGACTGCATATAAATAACTGCAAAACACTGTTTTGTGTTTGAGGTATAAGTTGTAAGGGAAGGCTTGGAAGGGACAACATTTTATTTCATCAGTGCAGGATCTCCAGGTATAAAGAACCATGGAAAAGGTCTACAGCCAAAGCTGACTTTTTGTCTTCCCTGATTATTGCTGTTGAGTCAGGTAAGCAGCAATGTATAAGATTCAAGTTCCATACATCTATGTATCCTTACAAGCAATTTGTTCAATCTGATTATGCTTCATTCATCTTCATGTGAATTATGGAAAATTCTTTACACCTGTATTTTTACACACACACCCTTCAAATATTTATACACATTGATGAGATTCATATCCTACTTACCCTCACCCTGAACATTCTTTTCTCCAGGCTTAAACAGACTCAACTCTCTCAGCCGCTCCTCATAGGAAAGATGCTCTAGCCCCTTAACCATCTTAGTAGCCCTTTGCTGCTCTCTCCATTAACTCCACCTCTCTCATATTGGGAAGGCCCAAACTGGGCACAGGTGTGGCCATACCAGTGCTGAGTAGAGCAGAAGGATAACCTCCATCAACCTACTGGAAGCACTTCTCCTGAGGCAGCCCAGGATCCTGTTCGCCTCGTTGGCCACAAAGAAATGCTGGTGGCTCACATTCAGTTTGCTATCCACCAGAAGCCTGACATCACCTGCAGAGGAATTGCTACCCACCGCAAGTAACAACATTCAGGCTGGTCGGAGATCAGATGAAGGTCTTTGTGCCCTTCTGCATGAACTGCTGCATCTGTTGGCTACAGTCTGGAAGGTGTGTTCTGTGCCTAGTGTGTATATAGGCTTCTATCTAGCACTAGCAGAAAGGGTGCTTGATCCTCCATAATCGGGGGCAACTGCAACAAAGGGTGCTGGCACTCTTGGGTCAAGGGCAGCTGACTGAGTTTTTTAGAAGCTCCTGGAGCTTCCTCAGGATACCCCTGTGGCTCCTCTTACCTTAAGCCCTTGTGCTTACCTGGCAGCAGCAGGTAACAACCTAGTACTAGTACTGAAAATTACAGGAACTTCATTGGCCATTTATTCCATTGCTTGTATGTTTGGAAAAAACAAACAAACAAACAAAACCAAAGAAGTTTTTACAGTGCAGTTTAAGAGCATGATCTTGTGTTATACACAGAGAATTGTGACCTATGTAAACTACTGTTCTTCCTTTAAACTGTGCTTTCACACCATAGTAAGTGGTTATTATTACAAAGAAACAAAACTACTGGGATCTGTGGTGTGAACATAATATACAATTCTGTAAAAACAAACTAAAGTGAAAAGAGTAGTAGGAGTTTCCAAAATAGTAAGACTTAATTATCCCCATCTGAGACAGAAAAAACCTTATCATAGCAAAAGTTACAAGATCTCCCACACAATTAAACCGCAAACAGATTTTGTTAAACAATGCTCAGCTACTTAACATAGACATGGCTATCTTACTTCGAGACAGATATATGCCAATTTTTATACCATATCTAAATCAGTTTTGAATTTAAACACATCAGTATTCTTTCTATTCAATTAGACCACCCTCCTGTTACTTCATTAGTGAATTGAAAAATTAAGTAGTTTTCACCAGCATTAACAGTCCTTCCAAGAAGATATAAACTAGTCAAATGTAAGTACTACTATTATAATGTGAAACCCATGTAAATGATTACAAGTGTGATTGTTGTTTATAAAGCAAAACCAAAAGCACTTGTGACTTTCACCACTTTCCTTCATTGCTCAATAGAATTACAAAGCCAAGTGAGATTCACAACTAGTAAAATAATGGTACTACAAAAGTAAAATTTGATTTGAAATTGTAAGTGGTATTGAATTACTCATTCTCAAGTATAAATTCTAAATCAAGACTCCTACTTGCAATTTGCATATAAAGAAAAAAGTAATATGCCTGTATAAAATACAACATATGTGAAAGTTTATTATTTTAACTTTCTACACTTTTATCATACTATAGTAGTATACTTTTTTTAAAAAAAATATTATTCTGTTCTTAAAATGAGTTTTGTTAGTATCAGACTATTCAATGGGATCTATATTTTGCATGAAATATAGATGCAATATGCTAGATGGATCAAGTCTCAGATGTAGACTTCTCATACAGACTAGCCAAATTTTGCTCAAAAAAAGTTAAAACTCATTGCCTTCATATTCTGTAAGCTGTATCTCAAATATTCTCAGACAGATTCTAGTAGTATTCCTTTGTCCACCTACCACTGAGAGCTACTATTTGTTAAGAAGGTCATAATTTTCATTGGGTTACAAGGTCTTGCACATCACTATTATAAAGTATTGTGTAGCTGCCAGATCTGAGGAAGTTTCCATTTCTGTGAATGATATGGGTGACTGACTGTACACAAAAGCTGTAAGTTTGTGCTATCTATTTAGCAGTATCTGTCCAGTACAACAGGTCATAGTGTTTTCACATATTTTGAAAGCTATTATGTGATGTTGTTTTTCATAAAGCCTCTTGCTATCAGATTCTGCTCTACTGATGTCCTGCTCCCTGCCTTAGTTCTTCCTTTCTGTTTCACAATTCATACATTTCAAGAGGAACATAGTCAATGCAAAAGTACAACATTCAGCATGCATCTCTTACTTCACAGTGCTAGAGTTACAGCGGTAGCTGATGTCTTCCCCCTCACACAGCGATAACATAGCAGGTGAGAAAAAGAGTACCTAACAAGGAGAATGTATGCACTAGCAGCCAGCTATGTAGTATATTAGCTACGTAGTTGCATTTTCCTCTACTCTTTAGCTCTGTGAATTAAGAACTAGTACTAGATAAAAGTATTAGAGATCATTACAGAGGTCTGTCTCTGTATTGTCTTGCACATACCTTACTGATCAACACACATGCGGGCCTGAAATGGGCACCTGAAATGCTTTCGAGCAGTTTGAATTTGCAGACAAGCAACCTCTGGACCACCTACTAGCATTAAGCCATGTGCATGTCAAATACCACAACTAATTCCAAAACTCTTCCCAACCCTAAGTAAACAGCTACAAGGCAAGAACAACAGTGCCAAATATTCAGCAGGTCTGGCAGGATGAAAATAATGACAGAATCGGTTGCATTTCATCACTCTGTGTGACTATGTTATTTAACTTGTTTGTAAAAGCAAAAATTCTACAGATGCATCATTAAATTGTTTTCTTTGGAACTATGCATGTGGTTGGCAAGGAATAAACAATTAATTTAAAGTAATTATAGCATTATTTATTTCAAAATAGTTTCTAGCATCTGCATTACTAAGAGGAATCTTAATGTCTCGGTTATCAGCAGCCAAATAGTTATCAATATTAACCACTTCTCTGTCACTGTTTTCCAGTGACTTGTAGATTCCACTAGTCAAGGTCCAAGGGAAACGAAGGACATGTTTTTCCAAAATTTATGACTGTTGATTTAGCCCACTTGTGTTCCAAGTGGAAATCTACAGTCACAAAAGTGACACCGTGCAATAGTCAGTAGGACACTCAGTTGGGATTTGATTTTTGTCCTGGGTCAACTAATGGCTTAATGCATAACAGGAGGAATTTTACTTCTCCTATGATTTCATCTCCATTCTTGAAAAGCAAAAATATTTAGACAATCCATTGAACTGCTTTATGAAGACAAGTTTGAAGACCTCACATTCCCATCGAACCTAATAGAGGGGCTGATCTCCTGAGGTGCAGTACATCTTCCATCGAATACCACCCATTTCAATTTGCAAAACATCACAGTGATATGCAACAACCAGGGAACCAATCCACCAAACTTAAAGCAATTCTGTTGTAGAAACAGTACCTGTGTTTAACTTGGGAGAGAAAAAAAAAAAAAGGCAGGTTTCATCATCCTGAGAAACAAATGAGTATATTGTTCATTCCCACAAAAAAAAATTAAAACCACACCAAAAAAACCCTCACCCCACTCCATACATCAACATCCCCTACTCTTCAATAGAAAATAGGTCAATAAGAAATGTCTGATAAATTTTGATATTTGATTCCTTTATAAGATACTTTCGTATGTATTGATGGAGAATTATAATTAGTGCTTTGATAAGGTGCTTGAAGAGCAGCAGACATCAAATCTACTATTCTCATGCCCAGATTACTGAATGTTGTTTTCAATGCAGCATAGGAATAATGATGTGTAGACTCTGAAAAGCTGCTCACAAAGATATGCAGGTGTTGTTTTCATGCAAATCACATTATGCATGGCGCAAAACCAAAAGATCATTTTATATGTTTGAGGATATTTAACCAAATTGTTCCCGAATCCCTAAATGGTAATTACTTCCAGACATTATAGACCTCTTAAAAGGGAACTATCACCCCAAACCATCAGTAGTTGTACAGAGGCTGAAATGTAATGGCAAGGTTCAGCATTAAGGTGAATCTATTTTCACATTTGTTGCAATGTAAAGCTAATAAATGAATACTGTGAATTTGGGGGCAGCGTGAGATGCCATGTTATCTGACAGATTAGCATGTGAAGTAAATGAAACTGTCATACAGAGATGACTGCTAACAGAATCAAATTTAGATTTAAAATGAGCCCTGGAAATACCTCTCAGAAAATCTTCAACAACGAAGAATTCACTCAGTTCCCAAAGGGCAGGAGGTCATGCATTATGTCAAATAAATCAGCAGTGCCCCTCCACTGAAGTACAAGAAATGAAGACCGAAATAAACCACATTTCTTAAAAGAAAGAGTGAGACTCTATAACTAGGGTCATGGGTCGCACCATTTAAAGACAGCAGAAGCACTATTCCAATGAGCACAAGATGAGGTCCACAGTGATTCATTTCTTTCAAAAGATCAGAGTACTCTTGTATGCTAAAGAAACCAGATGTAATGTCCTTGTTTCATAGCACATTTGGAAAAGTTCTTGTAACTCTAGCAAACCATGACTAAACCCAGAAAAAGCTGCAAGTAGAATGTAACAACTGGGCGTCCTTATTTACTGGAAGTGACATGGTGATTTGTTTTAAAGAAGAGGTTATTATGTTTTGAGGTGTATATATAGGTAAGAAATAACACTGCAAGATTCTAATATCTGAGCTTGTTGGAAGCAAGTTTCCCAAACTCCTGACTGAAAGGGTTAATGAATATAATACAACAAGAACCACAACTTACCATTATATACCAGGCAATTACACATACCACAAAAATCCCTGCTTTACCAACTCTGTTGCATCTGAGGGAGATGAGGTTTCCTGTAAGGCTACAACCTATTTGGGATCAATTTCTACCAAGAGAAACAGAGAAAGAGGCCTCCCAACACTGGTAGTCACTGCAGTCCATCTGAGCTTTGAATCAACTAGGTACATACAGTTCAACTGAAAGAGGCAAAAGTAGACCCCTCACACTGGAAAGCACTGGAACCAGGTAACAGTTCATTATAAAAGCTTATGTATATGCTTGCACATACCTGTACACAAATTATGGTTCATTCTGAGACAGTTTCTTCCCCACAACAAAAATATTTCAGTAAAACTCTCCAAAACTCCTTACACTAAATTCTCCTCTTTTTGAGAAGCAATTCCTTTAAGCCAGGCTCCTGCAGCATAACGTGCATCGCGCATGTTGCACACATGACCCTAGTTGACTCCAGCACTGGCAGGAGTTTAGGGGCAAGGAGTTCGGCACTGCCACCAGGTAGAAAAAAGTGCCAAGCCAGATAAAACAAGACAGAGGGCCAGATTTGGCCCACGGGCCTTGTGTTTGCCACCCATGCTTTAGGTGTTCTCCTCAGCCATTCCCAGAGCAAAGCATATCTCCCTTCAACAAATTTATTTTTCTATATTTATCTAGCCTTTATTCTTTCACTCTCCAAAACCACTAGACAGAGACTTTCAGAACTGTTTTGAAGCCAGAATGCTGGACTCTTGTTGTAGAATTAAATGGGTGAAGGGAGGGGAAACCAAACATGCAATTATATGGCTAAACTAATACTTGTTCAAAATGAATTCAACAACGTTTTAATCTGTCAGTAAAGTTCAGCAGAAATCCAGCAGAAGTCCATCATCTTGATGATCAGCCATAACCCACAGGATTTCAGCACAATGCAAATATTGATGCTACTAGAAAAGCACCTTAGGAGACTACAATGTAAATAAAGATTCTCTCTGTATTCTGAATGTGTGCTGGTTGGTATTGTAACAACATAAAGCAGTTTTGAATGAGCATCTTATAATTTCTCCTGTGGCACAACATAGCCAACTGCAGTCAATCTGCTCTATAATATCTTTAATTTGTTGAATATAGAAGAAGAATGCAAGGTGCAGTTTGAAAAGCAGCAGCAATGTCAGGTACACGCTACCCAACAGGTATCAGTGTTGTAATAGCCTTCACATAATTATAGAAAGCTAGTCTAGGTTGTACAAGCCTCCCAGATTGCTTCCCTGCCGGTCTAGGTACTTAAGCAGCAGAACACAATCTTTCCTTTTTTTCTGGCATTCAAGTATATCTGGCCTACAATGTTTTTCCAATATTAAAAGAAAAATAGAAAGACTTAATTAACAGAGGGTATGAGCAGAACATATCTTTTCTCAAAATATTTTTAACTACTCTTTAGCTAATATAAAAAGATTTCCCAAGATTTTAAAGCAAGTAATAGACAAACTGTCCATTAATAGCCCACAACTTGCTATATTAATTTTCTTTTTTATGTTGAATACAGAATTTGCTTTTTTAAATTGGGTATTCATAGCTTGGATATCTTGGTTATTTCATAGTAATTGACTGTCTTTAGGGAAGAAATGTTTATAAATATTGGTAATTGTATGCTTCTACTCAGGCCTCATTTAAAATATTCTTTTCTTAAAATTATATAAGGTTTTTATTTGAATCAAGGAAGAAATGTGATGATAAAGCCATAATTCTGACTTAAACATTGATGACTTCTGCATACATATGCAGATTTTCAGCCCTTTTGTAGTGCTACTTTTGATTTTTCCAGGTTTGAAATATAAACAATTTAACTTTGTCATGCTTTAAAATACTCTCTATTAAGTCTCTCTATTTTGCTTTTAATATTGGAAAAAAATTATAGGCGAACAATTAACAGCCACGGTTATTTCAAAGTACCAGAGCGCAATAATACCTCTGGAAAAAGGTCAAAAAAGGAAACCACCTTTTTTTTCTATGTTTACATATGTCATAATACAAGTATTCTTTATGGACATGGTTTAATACTGTATCCTTAGTTAGAAAAATGAAATGGGATTTGAACAGTTTTTGCACAGAAATAAACTTGAATATGTAAACATATGTTTTCTTGAATATGACTGAACCTCCCAATTCTTCCCAATGGGTCACTTCAACTTTTGTCAGTTTTGAAAATTCCATAGTCCTAAAATTCTTTGTAAGGTTTTCCTACATTATTGCAATAGGAATAATCAATCTTTTGCTTTGGTAAGGCAACCAGTAGTCACAAGGAATCTAGATATACTAACCACATGCCCTCTGAGGCACAGGGCAGCTTCCACATGTGAAATCGAAGCATAGGTAAGCCTGTGTGAAAAACACTGAATTTCCTGATATTTGCATGCCAATGCTACTCCTTCTGAATAGTAAATTCTAGTGGATAAATTACAAAGTTTATAATCTCATTGGGTTGACTGAGTGCCAAATGCTTTTGGGACAGAGTAAATGAATGAGGTTCTTAAAATACAATTGCTTGTCCAACAGCAGCACAAAATACGATGCTGAAATCCTAGAGAAGTTCAGAATATTCATTTAAAATAAGGAGACTTCCCCCCTTATGCAATTTGGTGCCAGCCGATTATGCCCATTTAGGCCCAGTGGGTGCTCCTTTAGGAGGAGTCATCTTGTTGCATAAGCTGCCACATGCTGTTTGCAGGTGGACATGTGCAATCTGTCTTCAGGAGTGCTGGACCCCTGAGCCCCTCCAGAAACTTCAGTGACCGAGTGCGATCTCTCTTGCCTTCCTTGCAGAAACCCCCCAACATTTTAACAGATGTGGAAAACAGTGGCCTTGTTATGGTTCTTTTGAGCTAGCTTCAACTACTACTTCTCACAAACGTGGCTTGAAAACAGTGTTTAAGACAAAATAAAAGGAACAATCGGCTGCAGTTTGTAACAGAGTCCTTGACAAACACTTCCCTTGCTAGTGGACAATACGCTGTATATAGTGGATTTCTCTGCCAGCTGTTTGAAATCATTGAAACCGATTTCCTGGAATTTCCTCAGAGAGGAAGTGCATAGCGCTAAGGTGCAGTGGGGAAGTTGCCCTAAAGCAGTCTATAAAGTCTATAACTGAGTTCAATGATGACTTTCCCCAAGAATTTAATGGAATAAGATTCTAAATGCCATCAGTCTATAAAAATGTTATCACACACAAAAATTATCCACATAAAGGAATGCAAACACACCAGACCAAGAAACTGTGATAACCTCAGTAGAGCACCACAAAAATAAAAGCTAGGGTTTACACTGGGATTTGATTTATAAGCATAAATTCAATCTTTTTAATTTTTTAATTTCTCCTCACAAACAAGAAACAACAATTTTGCTTCACCAAATCGCCCTGTGCTTATAAATTTTTTTGTTCTATACTAGAATGAAAATGAGAGCTTTATTATTCTTACATTAAAAAAATTTAAAGTACAAGATCCATTCCTGGAAATCGAATGAATCAGAGTCTAGAACATGGAAAAGAAAAGTTAGAATAAATGCCTCAAAAAACCCAACCCAAACCAAAACAATCAAAAATCCACAAGCACTTGGGAGGGAAAAAAAACCAACAACAAACCACACACAAAAAAAATCCACCCCAATCCTTTTGTCTTCAGTTTCCTTGGTTATTTAGCTTCCAGACATCATCTTTCCCAAGAAAAGTGGCTAAGCCAATGTGGTACATGTAACTTTGCCTATTCTCTCATCAAAACCCTCCATCTCTCATCTGATAAATATTTCTCATGAAAATGAACGTTAGTAAGTTTCTCTCAAAGATACAATTTCAATGGGATGGTTATTTTTTCATCAGGGAGAAAAGGAAGTTGAGAAGCTCTATTCTAACAATTTTCTATTTATTTATATTTTATTCATTTTTTCTTTATTTTCCCTCTAAACAAATCATTGTTCCACATAATACAAGTATTTTCTGGAGTCATGCATGGAATCTACACATTCTTTGCAAATGCCCTGCATTTCAAAATTATCGTCAATAAAACTTTATAACATTCTTACACTACCCCATATTTTGTTATGCCACCTGTTTTGTCATTTTTTATAATTTAAACTGCTGTTTCCTCCTTTGAAGTGCATCAGTTACCATAGAAACAATTGTATATGCAAACCTGAGTTGAATCCACTAGCACAGAATAAAAAAATTATCATTCGATTGAATAGCTTGAAATGCATAATTGGTAGAATAGTGAAATGTAAGAATTCATGTGTTTGCTAAAATTCATGCCTTGGTTAGAATCAATATGAGGTGCAAATAGTGAAATGTTTAAGGATGATACTAAAGAAACAAATATAAATTATTTAAGCACACTTAACCCCATCTAATATTACCATTGAATTCTGTATTTTATTGAACTGCTCTTCCAGTGAGGGAATTTAAATGTAAAAATTTATTTTACTGCAAAACTCTGGGTGATTTATCATTCCAGTAATTTGTATTAATTTAAAACTACTGAATTAATTTACTACAATAAATTGCCTTGTGTTGATAAAAAGAAATGTATTGGGTCTAAGTTATCAACATTAGGATGTCTAAATTTTCTTTCAGTGCTTTATATAAATTAAAGCAAGATCAGGCTGAGATTTCATAATTGATTTTTCACCAGTCCTATCACATCTTAATACACGGGATTTGCTTTTTCTTAAGTAGGTGGAGATATAAGCAAATGTAACACATACATGTGCATAGATATTCATAAAAGAATTCAGATTTGTTTGTAAATTATGCCTTGTCTTTCAAAATTATAAAAATTCACAATTAATCTGCTTCTGTAAGATGCTACGGCTGCTTCAAACAGGAATTGCAGTCAGTGGCATCTTAGCTAGTTCAATTGAACAACTAATTAGTACAACAATTCAAAACATTCACTGAAAAAAGCCTCTTACAAGCTTGCTCCAGCTTTCAGTACCCATGAGGGTTTTTACAAATGACAGAAGCCTTTCAAACAGCCAAAATCAGAGCTGACAGTTCACCTTCTACCAAGAACCACACTAACAAGCCTTTGGTGTTGTCTCTGTGTGCACTACAGACCTTCACTCTCCCAAAAACTGCTGCACCAAAACCTCTTGTTCTGGTCTCCCCCACAACAGGATATGAACCACTGATTGCCAGTACTTTCTATTATTCAAATATTCAAGCCCAGTTGAACTTTTAGAATCTTATCTAATTATTTGTTTCCCTCGGGATCTACTTAGAGTGAGATTATTAGCTACTATTATTTGTGCTGAACTCAAAGAAAAACATCCTAGTGACTTCAAAGAGCTTTGAATCAGGCCCAAAGGGCTTAAATTGGATATAATTTATTCCTGGACTTTTACTGACCCTCTGCTCAGTGATGACTTTAACGTATCTCGAAATTACGAATTTAATAGGCCAAGAATATATTTTTAATGGCTTTTTCCATTTGAAAATATAATGAAGAATGGCATTTGTACTTAGATCAATCATTTGGACATTTTTTCCTGAAATCTTATCTTGGTCTATACTACACTGTATGCATTTTTTTTTCATCAGTCATTTCTAGAGCAATAGATGATATTTAGTATTATATGCTGATTAAAGAATGCACATTCATCATCACACAAGTGACAATGATTTTAAGATTAGGCAAACTGATAAAAATAGAAGGGCATAATTCAGGAAACAATTATCCACCTTAGATGAGGGAGTTCTCCAGACTTAATTAAAAAATGTACAGAATGCATTACTGTCAATTAGAGCACACCTTGTGCGATTCATTAAAGCCATCTCCCCTGTGCAGAAGTGACAAACATTCTATTATGCACGGGAGAAATGAGGCAGAACAGAAAGGGGTAATGTCAAATTAGAAAGAGACTGACCTGTTCATAGCGCAAATTTATATTATTCAAAAATTAAGGAATCTAGACAAAAGGGATTAAACTAGAAGAGAAAAAAACTGCCTAAGGACAGACCTAATTTGTTTACAGAGCAGTTAGGATAGAGATTTACTCTGGTAATTAAGCTATTATTCAATGACAAAAAGAAAAAAAAACCAATTACTTAAAGAAACCCCAGTGACACTTGGCCTAAAAAGATACATACCTTCGTAAGAAAGAAAAAAGGTGAAATAAACAGCAACAGACCATTTTAAAATCTGTTTCATTTAAAATCAAATTAACCTCATTAGACATTCCCGATCTTCTCCATATTCTTTTTGTAATAAAGTATCTCTCACAGTTCCCACACATACAAGCAGAGAAGCCTTTACATAGTTTGGAAGTACCTTCCTCGTTTCTCTATCAACTATCTACTTAGTTGAATTTACTGGTGCTGATTTGAAATCTAAATGGAAAAAAGAATGCATATTAATATTCTAGGTCCCATTCACATAGTGGTACAAAGCAGTCGTGCCTTCATTAATCTTTCTGAGCTCCTTGATTCAGGGACAGAAACTGTTTGCAATGGAGTCTTTCCTCAGCATGTATCTTCCATATACCTTAGCTAAAATCCAGGTAAGCAGCCAATTCTAGTAAGAAGTAGTCTATTACTACTAAGATGAAATTTTCCACTCCCTCTAACATATTTCCAAAGTCACTGTAAAAGTTAAACTAGGTAGCCTTACCTCAGCATCCTTCAAGCCAACAAATGGTCTACATGCAATGAGCACTGCACTCAGGTGATACTATTTAAAACCCAAGTAAGTCTCATGAAAACCAAGATCCAGTGCAGGAAAATCCTGATTTCAAGCCCTTATGCTTTAAGTCTACCTTGCAAATTATAGACAACACTGTCTATTACATTTAAAAATCAATACTGACTGTTTATAATCATTTTCCTGTTTTGACTTAAAACTTTAGGAGTATTTTGGCACTTCCCTTTCCTTTTACATTTTGCTTTTTTCTCCCAAATTTATTCTAAGCTTTTCAGTACCCTACATGGACAAGTGATAATTTAACAATATTTCCTACATAAAGATTCACACACAATCTGCTAGTTACAAACTCCAGTACACAGATATGCAGGCAAAGGGGTAATGGAAAAGAAAATAAGTTTCCTAACTTGCTTATTACGAGCAGACTTATTATGCAAATTGCAATTAAAGGGTCAATTTAATTAGACAGAAGATTGAATACAAGTGTCTAACTGCTATGACACCATGAAGGAGATTATTCTCCTTTCATATATTCCAAAATATATCAAGTGCAAATCAAAACAAATCAAGGGAGTGACAGTGATGAGTAACTTAGATGCACTCAAATCCAAGCCTAAGGAAAGAGATGCCAAAGCTGGTTAATTCCACTGTATTGCTAGTTCAGATAATGAGTCCCCTACACTGAGCAAGAAAACCTCTCAATAGGATGTATAGTCAGGGACAATTAACTACAAATTGGAATGGGAGAGAACACCTTTCTTTAAGACTTCTCTCTAAACAAAAGTACTTATTTTTAAATACAAAAGTGTAAAAACTAGCCAAGCTACGTGAAACAATTCTGGAGTATTGCACACCATTCTGCTTCTGAATCTTCATTTCAACTTTCACAACAGATAACAATAGCCAAATTTACCTAAACCGTTTCTATCACTGCAACATAACAAGTTCAAATACAATTCCTTGCTATCTATGCTACACCAGCAGTTTTGACCACATCACAGGTCAAGATTCAGCTTTTCTTACCTCTCATCTTCAGAACCATTGTTTCTGCAGCAACAGCACTGGAGCTCTGCACGTGGATGTCAGAAGTAACGTAGGTATAGACTACACATGTAAACTTAGTCTTTAGCTTGTCCCATGCATTCAGACGTACAGGGGAAGAGGGTAAGCTTGAATCAGAAGCAAAGTAGAAGTGTGTGTATTCAATTTTACTGATTCCAATTCAGAATAATAAACAGCCTGATAAAATCAGTATTTTCCATTGGCCTTTGACCACTGGAATCTAAAAATAATTGGGGGAGGGGATTAGAATCACATCACTTACCTTAAGTGACTATTATAAGTGTGCACACCTAGATGTAACCACATTCTTTTTCTCTGCACTTTTTTCCTCTGATCTAGGTACAACTCTAGATTTACCAAGAGCACAGAAAGACTACAGCTGCTTCTTACAAGTCCCAAGAAAAACTGAGGCTAAGCTGTTTAATTAGCCTATATTAAGTAAGCACTTAATAAAAATTGATGTTGAGCAGACATTGCTCAAACAGAACAGCAACTGTATTACTGAGTTAAAAGTATATTAAAAGGAAAAGTATAAATCATTTTTTCATAGTAGAAGTTTTCCAGCTGTAATATTTTGGTCGATGTCATACTTCAGCATGTCAAAGATCAATAAACATTGTAGAACAAGAGCAATCAGTTCCTTAATCTGCCACAGTCCAATCATTTAGCATTCTAGGGTCATATGCAGTACTCCTAACAAAAGTGTTCTCCTGTAAAACAGTTAACACTAGGGATAATTTTAATTGGCAGTAATTTATGAACAACTTGAAATGCTTATCTCTAGTGAAATTTCACAAAACCCAAAGTGGTTTGATTTTGTTACCATCTCCCAAGAATAACAGTTTCACTAAAAACTTCAAATCTGTTCTGTCACTGTTTAATCATTTACTCCAGGCAAATTCAAATAAATAAAATTCTAATTTTTTAAAAAAGAATTACTATGAATGATGAATTTTAGCTATGTGCCAACTAATGGAAATGATCAGAACCTCCTCTGAATCTCATTTCTTTATATTCAGCGAAATTTAAATGCATAAGGATTATAAAAAGGATGTTTTTTACAACATTAATTAGGAACACAAAATTCATACTACACAAATACATTCCCCTCTTCTTACTAGGTGGAATTAGCTTCTCCCCGCAGTTTGAAAACATGAGAAAGAACCCTTTTTACTTCTCTTCCAAACAGTAATGTCTCCAAGTAACAAAAATACCGTTCCTCAAAACTTTTAACACTTCATGGTATGTTATTCTCTCAATACTGAATTCTTCATTTCCAGCTCTTGCTTTGAAGCTTTCTAACAAAGTCTTTGTAACAAATCCCTGGGAATTTAATTCACTTCACTCCAAAAGTACACCTCTTCACCACTCTAAGTGACTCTGTCAATGTGATGGTAGCCTGTTTTGGGAGACATTGTGTCACTTCAGACCCAGGTACTGGAACTTCCCCTTTGCTGTCACGCTGCAACACAGGCGTGATTTGGGAAAAACACTGAATTGCTGAAGGCAGGAATTCATCCACTATCTCCTGTGCTACCCCTGTCAGGGGAGACTGAAGTGAGGGTATGGTTGTTGTGACCCAGGTCTGTTGCAGAGATCTGGCTTTCAGAGCCAGACAGTTTTGGTTCACGATGGGGTCAGACCCATATTCTGGGATTCAGAGGGCCTATGCTCCTGCGGGGCCTGCTGCCGTGGCAGTGCTCCTCATGTGCCTCACTGGCCCCTCAGCTATGCTTTACTGGCTGTCACAGATGGTGACTTCACCACCCAGTGTCAGCTCCTCCGTGCCCAAGAGACATCCCCTAAGCTCTCCGCCAAAGGTTTATGCGTACCATCTTAATTAGGCCACCAGACCTAAGCCCCAGCAATGATCCTCATTTAATTCCTCATAGCATCATATTTGTAAACCCCTTTTCTTTGGACTCCTTTCTGAACTCATGCACAGCTCTGAAATAACAAGGAGACCCAAAGTAGTTTAAGATTATCTGCCAGCAACTTCCTCGAGCCTCTTAGCACAACTGGCCTGCTGAGGATCTCCTCCCTTCCTGTGGCCATGCCTGCTCACAAACACAAGCTTCTGAGGGCCAAAGAAGTTGTACACAACTTACCTACAAGCCAAGCAGCTGTACGTGCATTATGTTGTCCAATAACTGTTAATGCACTGCTCCCTGAGAACTATACTGGGAGTTCAAAGTAGTATATATTTTGTGATTTGTTACTAACCCAAGTAAAATTTTGAAACAGAAAGTGTATTTCCTTCTAGGAAATACAGGTTTCTTGTAGGCTTCACAAAAATCATATATAGCCTTCTTTTTTCTCTGTTCATGTACGTTGCTTATGCCATTCAGCAGTGACTATAGAAACATACAAATACAAGTCCATTATAGGAGCATTTGTTTCAACACGAATATCACAGTATCACAGTATAGGAAATTCACAGTATAGGAAATTTTTTAGGAAAAAATTTTTCACTGAAAGGGTGATTGGCCATTGGAATGTGCTGCCTGGGGAGGTGGTGGAGTCACCGTCCCTGAAGGTGTTTAAGGAGAGATTGGATAAGGCACTTATTGCCATCGTTTAGATGATGAGTAGGTGTTGGTGTAGGCTGGACTTGATGATCTCAAAGGTCTTTTCCAGCTTTGTGATACTGTGTGTGTTACTGAAGACAACAATAGAAGTAGAGTCAGTCTCTACAGAGACCATGGGTGATTTACAGCTGGAGAATAAAGGGAATAAGTGAAAACTATTCTGCTAATCTCAGCCTCTACCTAGCCAGGAATTCCCATGTTTTCTTCGAATACCTGTGCAGTTCATCCAAACTCTGTGCCAAAACTCAGCAGAAGGATGCCATTTTTTAGTAAATTTGACTATTGTGTGTGTTTTCCTTTCATAGTCAGAAACCACAAAATTAGTGAAAATAGGGCATGCAATTTTTATCTCAGGATGAGTGCTGTTCTTCCTATTCAGCTTAAATTGAATTTTAAGTCATAGACGATGTGAGTTTATGCTGTAATTGTGCATGAATTGCCTCTTACCTAGATGTGGAATGCATTAGCTGTCTTCAACACGTGCTTGACTAATGGTCAAAGTATTGGATTGAAGCAAAACAAAATGAGATATTCTGAGAAAAGCAATGTGTGAGTTCATTTCTCACTACTGCCAAAGTGTAATTCAGTTTCCTGGGACATATAGCACCATCAGTTTATATGTCATCATGAACACTGTCTAATGTTTCAGCCCAGTTTTGAGTGAGTTTCTCCATTCCCAGCTCACTCTTTGAGCTATGCTGCTTCTCTAGTCTCTCTCATGTTGACACAGTGAATGTCTTTGGGAGAGATTAATTGAGCATGAAAAGGATTATAGCAACAGTTATAGATGTATCTAGCTATTGCTGTTACACTAATTTTAATAGCTGTTGAGTGTCTTCAAAGACCCAATCATTAGAAATCTAGATCTTCATGGGGTTTTTTTCAGTTTTCCAAATAAACTGTGAGGGAAGACTGCAAGTTTCTAGCATAATGGAAACTGCTAGCTGTCCCTCTAGGAAAGGAAGACCTTGTAACTTGAATGAAAGTTCAATCAATCTGCTGGAGGGTGGGAGGACCCTACAGAGGGACCTTGACAGGCTGGAGAGATGGGCTGATTCCAATAGCGTGAGGTTTAATAAGTCCAAGTGCCAGGTTCTACACTTTGGATACAACTCCATGCAGAACTACAGGCTGGGGACAGAGTGGCTGGAGAGCAGCCAGGCAGAAAGGGGCTTGGGAGTGCTGGTGGACAGGAAACTCAACATGAGCCAGCAGTGCGCCCAAGTGGCAAAGAAGGCCAATGGTATGCTGGCCTGCATCAGGAGTAGTGTGAGCCGCAGGACTAGGAAATCAACATGGCCTTATACTCAGCACTGGTCAGGCCGCACCTCGAGTGCTGTGTCCAGTTCTGGGCCCCTCAGTTTAAGAAAGATGTTGAGATGCTGGAGGGTGTTCAGAGGAGAGCAACGAGGATGGTGAGGGGGCTGGAGCACAAGCCCCATGAGGAGCGACTGAGGGAGCTGGGGTTGTTTAGCTTGGAGAAGTGGAGGCTCAGGGGAGACCTTACTGCTCTCTACAACTACCTGAAAGGAGGTTGTAGTCAGGCAGGGGTTGGTCTCTTCTCTCAGGTGACCGGCGACAGAACAAGAGGACACAGTCTCAAGCTTTGCCAGGGGAGGTTTAGGCTTGATATTAGGAAAAAATTCTTCACTGAGAGAGTGATTGGCCATTGGAATGTGCTGCCTGGTGAGGTGGTAGAGTCACCGTCCCTGGAGGTGTTTAAAGGGAGATTGGATGAGGCTCTTATTGCCAGGGTTTAGATGATGAGTAGGGATTGGTCATAGGCTGGACTCGATGGTCTCAAAGGTCTTTTCCAGCCTTGTGATACTGTGATACTGTGAAAGACAGAAGAAAATAAAAGCTAGGGGAACAACAGCCAGCACTGTACTTTATAACTAGACGTAGAGACCATCTGTGGTATAGGGAACTCTACAAAGAGCGATGACAGGCAAAATAGCAAGGAGTATTTTCTGCGTGTTGCTGCTTACAGAAAATGGTGCTTCAGAAATATAACTTGTACCATTATTTATGGTTCATTTTTCCTAGAGGCTGAAAGATGTGGTTTTAAGACTAGATTGCAAAGACCATAGGAGAAGTAGGCTGAATATATGGTTCTATGACAAAGGGCTATGGGTTTGTGCCTTTTTCTTGACTGGCTTTTGTGTCTCAAGCCTCGTGATCTCCTGTAGAAATTTTTCTGTATTTGGGACACTTATATGTGCTCTTCCCTGTATGAATTTTGTTTGTTTAGGAAGTTATAAGTGAAAGCTACAACCTGAGTTGGGGAATCTTATCAAACTTTTCTTTTACTATTTTCCTGAGTTTTGTAGAAGCTTAATTATTTTTAGGATTTCAAACTTTATTCAAATTCTGAAACAGCAAACATACATGTGGACAAAATTATATTGACAGCATGAGGAAACAAAGAATCAGTCTCATATGTTACAAATATACTAAATATACTACTGACTGCTGACCTCCACAACATCCCTTTTATGTTCAAATAATTAGCATGTTTAATAACTTTATTCCTATTTTTATTAAGGAAACATTAATTAATTTTCAAATGGTGAACTATTAATATGAATCCTATGTAACAACTTATTCCTTCTCACAGTGTTTGCGTAGTTCTGTGCTTTCTTTTGTGCTACTCTCTTACTTAAATTATTGACAGATGCTTTCTAATCTATCTGCTGGTCTTCTTCCACAGCCCAAAGGCTTTAGGTTATTGCCTCACGCTTGGTAGCTCTGGAAACTGCAATTACTTTTGTTTATGTCATGATGCTACTTAAACAGTCCTGTCGCTGCAAGAGACCACTTTTATTGCCTGATGGGTCAACTATTTAGATCATCACGGTTAAGAAACCACATTGTAAAATGACTCCACAACTAGCTTATATTTGCTCTGACTGGACTGTAATATACAGAATGCCAAAGTACCTTGTCCTCCTCATGAGGCTATTTATTGTGCTCTAATAAAATATTGAAGATGACAAAAGATTCTGCCAAAAGCAACTGTTCTCCTAAGGAGTCCTCCTTGGATTTCTTGCAAAGACTATGGATGGACTTTGATTGAAATCATTGGGTCAGGCCCCAGTAAACAGCAATGCAGTAGAGAAATGAACACTTATTTTTTCTCAAGGCATCTTGAAAGAGGTATTTTTCTAGAACGAGACACAAGTTAAAGGCATAGTATTTAGTGCCTTGATTATCAAAGGCTTGCAATCAGAGGAAATATGATTAGGTAAGCATGAATTGTGTAAACCACCTGAGAAAAAGACCACAGTAAAAAAAGATCTATTGAAACAACACTTTATGGACATTTGCAGTATGCACTTACGGCACTATATCAATGAAAAAATAACCTAGAAGGAGCTGTTTCCCATTTGCAAGAAATATAGAAACAGTGTTCTAAGGAGACCTGCGTGTATAATAAAAGATAATGTGTGTTGGCACAAAATATATTGAACAGAAAGGCTGAAAATAAATCCTTTTTCTCTTATTTTACTTTTCAGCACTTGTTTGCACATTTCTGAATATTATTAAAAAGATGTATCAAATTATATTTACTTCCCTAAAAGCCAGCTGGACCAGTAATGAAGTTCACATCCACTTTTCCAAATTGTTCCTACAAACAGTGTGAGAAGGAGTTTGGGTTTGTCTGGTATGCTTTGCATTGAAGTACACTGGGCTCCAGCAGTCTGACTGGGCCTCCTGGGTCTCTGGAAGGGCGTACACCCTAACAACAGAAACGTCCAGCAGGTGCCCAGGGTAGAGTTGCTTTTCTTCTGCCTGATATGGCCTACTGGTCAGGGCACTGCTGGTAAGGCTTGGGCCCTTCTTCTCATCTGTGTTTTCCAGGTGGGATTTGTTAATGAGTTTCTATATGCAGCTACCTTTCACTCTTGGTTTTATTATCTCGAGGTTAAAACTCACATCTGTCATTTCCATGTTGAGTAGGAACTACTGAAAGCTCCTAGTTTGTGTCATACATCAAGAGGGACAGGTTTACACTCCAGGGAAATCTGGAAGGCAGAACCATCCACTGCATCCTGGGGGCCCTTCTAAGTTCTCAGTGAAAGTGGTATTTAGACATTCAGTGCACTGTCAAGATCTTAGAAAGACTGATTATTTTTTAAAGTGTGAGATCTTCTTATCTTCTAAATATTTGTTTGGATATAGAAGCTGTGTGATATAGAATAACACTGGCTTTGATTAAGCAAATATAGACCTATAAAAGCATTAATAAGCCTGGATAGTATCTTACCTTCCCATGTTAAAAAGCTTCCAGGCATCCAGACATCATTCCATGTTCTTTTCAAGGGATGTTTTTCTGACCCCTCATGTGGCAACTGACCTAAAAAAATAAAAACAAGTAGAACCCAGGTTATGAAGAGGTACCTTGATTTCTACAAACAAATCGTGCAGATCAGATGTAGACAGCATTCACACCCATCTGTCCTATCCAGTGAGAAATTCTCCTTTTCTTTAACTTGAGTTTGCACAGTTTACTGCTTCTGACATTGGGATTTCACTACCTTACCTGTAAAAATCATCTTGTGGTGGGGTTTCTTCCATGCTGGACATAGGAGGCCAAGTTGCATACCAAATTCAGAAGGGAGAAAATAAAAATCTCAGCACCTTAAAATGAAAAGCATCCTGCTGCATATTGGATTAATGTAGAAAATAGAAATGTGGGTATAAAAAATCCTTTTTCTGACTATACTGCAGGCACTTCAGTCATGGAGAGCCAATCCGTCTGTTTATTATATTTCTATTTTTGCTAGAAAATCAGTATGTGTGAACCTTTCTCCAGTGCAGGAAACTTAAAAGAGGCTTCCAGCAAAGCATGATATTGCTCTTGCTTGACCGTGCAGGGAGTCACTGACTGAAAAAAGAAAGCTGCCCAGCCCTCTGTAGTGTCACCATTATTTGTTGCAACAGATTGGTCTGTTAACAAACTAAAAGTCATGATACAACCACAGGAAAACTCCACCAGTTTCTGGAGGGATTAATCAAGTACCCAGATACATAGATACATGATAGCTCTAATTTAGAAGACTAGGCTGTTCTGTGTCTGAATTACCTTGAATTTAAGGGGGATGGCATGAAAAAGAGGGAAGTTAATTTCTCATGTAAGGCATCCAACTGTCTGTATGAAGGGTTCACGAGCTGCTTCTCAAAAGGGGACGAGAAGTGAAAGAATCCTGTAGTGCTGGG
Organism: Geococcyx californianus; assembly: GCA_013389885.1. Lineage (NCBI taxonomy): Eukaryota > Metazoa > Chordata > Aves > Cuculiformes > Neomorphidae > Geococcyx > Geococcyx californianus. The sequence goes on along the minus strand of VWPV01031829.1, from coordinate 151,711 downwards.
ATGACAGCTGATTGTATACTGCTTGGTCAGTCTCCAAAAACCTAAAGGTAGACCAACATATATGTGCTTCTGGAATCATTATGCTGGTCTAGTTGTCCTACTATTTCCCTTCCCCAAATTCTATAAATAAAATTATGTACAGCCTACTTTTAAAGTCTAAAATTTTTGCCTTTTTCTTTTAACTTTATTTGAAAATGGGATTAAGATTTTTTTTTTAAAGGATGACATCTGTATTTTTCACACTTGACCTCACAGAAGAAGAATTGCAGGTTTCTTTTTTTTTTTTAACAAACTAACAGTAATAATGATTAATATCACATATCTTCAGGCAGAAAACATGCATGGAATATCTTTATGATAAACATTTAGGATTTTATTAGCATAGTAAACCAGGGGAATACGACAGAAATATTTTCAGCCCTGACATAATTAGAGCTATTGAGTACGTCCTACCATTGCAGCTGTCTTTGTGTTTCTTCATATCCACAGGCTTTAAGATATAACAATTCCTTAGTCATATAAATATGTATATATATTATATATATATTTTGCACATTCTAAATTTTAAATATTACAAGCTTGTCGATAAGTTAATGTGCCTCACTTCATACCAAAATAACTCACTTTTTATTATACTTTTCCACAAGTGCACAATTTTAAAGCTGGAGTAGGTGGACATATTAATGTTAAACAACCTCTCAAGAAATCTTTATCTGTTTTTATCACTTACAAAGTAGAGGATTTAAACTTCACCCTAAACTGACACATAAACACTATTATTTACAACAACATTAAAGAGAAGTAGAAGAGAAACCTCTGTAATGCCTTTCAATGATATGGTGTCTAGTTTAACAACAGAATAATAATCTGAAACTGGGAAGTATATTAGTAGACATAAAACTGTTGATTCCCTACTAAAACTGCTCTTAATGTATGTAAAGCATAACAAAAACAGCCCTTCTAAAAAAATAAAAATAGATCCTTCAGCAAATACCGAGAAATTACTTATAGGTACATATGTCAGTAAATGTTATTTCAAAATAAATGAATTGTTCTTCTACCTCTAGTAAACAATTATTGAATTCTTTCTCTCACAAACAAAATTTGTTTTGTTGTTCAATCTCTGCTTGGAAAGGTTTTGGCTCTTTCTTAATCATGAAACTTTAAATACTTCTAAATAATGGAAGTGAGAAGGAATCAAGCATATATTTATCTTTTCAAACGCAGAGCTGCAGTGCTATACTTACCAGTGATGCAACTGAAATCAACAGAAAATTTGTGGAACAAGATCAAGACTGATCCCTACCAAAGAAGGTAACAAAACCAGTCTTAGCAAATAAATTTTTGCCAGAGCAGAAATACACAATTTATTGCTTGTTTTTCAATGGTCTTTATTTTTCCCTAATGTGTTTTTCTTTATCGTCATCCACTTAACCTCCAGAGTTTTGTCTGCTGATTCTGATGTCACATTTGACCTCATCTTACTCAGTTCAAGTATGTTTTTTACTTTGCATTACTGGAGAGGTTGGCTCAGGACGTTCATCATATCCTCAAACCCCATTGAAATCCCTCACTAAAAGATGGATTTACTTAACTACCAACTTCATCAGGAATCAGAGATGTATCAGAGCCAAGTTTTGGTCTTTCCAATCTCCAAAGCAGATATTCCTGTATAAAATTCAGACCACCATACACCCTGCTGCTTAGTAAGAGATGCAACTCTTTGATCATTACTGAGATTTGTACAAGAAATATCTTGATTTCAAGTTTAGAAATTACTTTCAAAAGTTAATCTTATACAGCACATAAAAATGCTATGTTTTAGCACAGACACTGCAGTGAGACAAATAGCTGATTTTGCAGGCACCAGTTTGGAAGTACAGTATTGGCAGTTATAAAAAAATCTTGCTTTGACTTGTAAAGTGAGAAACTTGCTATGGTCGTCACTGAGAGAGAATAAATATAGTAAACTAAGATGTCATTTATATACTGTCACTTCTCTGACCATAGCCGCACATTAAAAATGAGACTTCAGGATAAAGAACATCCGAAATACTACATGAAATGAAACATCTACAAAAGATTACAAGGAAAAATTGACTTTATTAGAAAGATGCGTGCTTTGATCAGTGTTAATGAACTGTACATGAAAGGTATAGATTTCAAAGAAATGATAGCAACCACAGTGCTGGAGGAATGTAATAATGTGTCAGGGTTTTTGCCACACACTCCTCACTTACTATGAAATTAATGACTTCTAGGGCTGGAAACTGTTATTTTAAGATTATTATTTTTGAAGTGCTATTAATTATTCCTAATAAAGTTATTTTACTGTGGACAAAAGCAAACAAACTGTTTCATTCTCTTCTTTGGTTTATATATTGCTCCCTGAGCTCTGAAACCTGCAATACAGATACAGTACAGCATTCCCAGAGAGCCAAGTTAAATGGGTCTTCCCATTAACCTATACCAATTGATTAATCTGTTTTCTTAATAATCACTTGCTTTCACTATGAACACAATGTTAGAAACAAGCAGTCTAAGAACACTGAATTAAATTTGCCTCTCTGCGGGCATGAAATTGATGGTTCATATTGCTGAGAAAGCGCTCTGTAAAAAACGTGGATGCTGATATTGCTCTGTCCTTATGTGTTTTCCATTCAATGGCAAAATTTAAATATATTTGCAGCCCCTTTTCAAGAAATACTGCACAAAAATGTTACTGTACCTCAAAAAACTACCTTTCTTTTCAGTTCATATATCATACACACCAACTAATATTTACCTCAATTTTATTCAAAACCCTTGACTCATTTCTTCCAAGTTTCTTGGCCTCTTCTCCTACTTACTTCTCCCTCACATGATATTTCTCCAGTACACCTCTTCTTAAACTGTGAGCTATCTGCAGTGTTTGTACCATCAATGACACAATTCCGAAGGGTTCATGTGAGTCTCAGGTCTTCTTGTCATTGCTCTGATGGCTATCAAGCAAATTACCTGTGTGCCAAATCTGACTCCATTTTAAGTCAGTACATGGTGTTACTGACCTCCAGATGTGCCTCCGCAGCTTAGTAGAAGAGGGAACATTCCCAGGGACTGATGTCCTTGTTCCAAAGTTCAGCAGCACCAGCATGAGCAAAATAAAAGCCTTCTGTGAATTCACTGCTGAAATGTTTCTGAACTCCTCAAACCTTATGTCACATCAAAAAAAGTTTATAATACTGACATGCAAATCTTAAAACAAAAGCTGTTTTCTCTGAAGATAGATGCCGATGAATCAGGGAAACATACAGTTACCTTCCATTTGGTTTTAAGGTGAGTTCTTCATGCCTTTCAGGTAATACATTTTCTTAATCTTAGTCTAACAGGAAAGCTGATCTGATTGGATCTCAATGCACTTATAGTAAAAGGGAAAATCATGTTGTCCTCCTTCTGTTACTCCTTTTTGTTTTCTCTCCTGCTTTCAGCTCTACCATTCTGTCTTCTTCCCTCAAGCTGCCTGGACTGTGCAGCTGAGCCTCTGAGTCAGCTCACCAAACCATCAAAAACCTAACCCAGCAGTAGAAGTGAATCACTTCCACGTGAAGCCAATAAGGAAAGGAAAGTAAGGTTTGGCTGTATCAGTGTGAGAGATTTGCTTTCTTTCTTCACATCTTTATTTAATTTTGTATATATGTATATGTACATAAAGTTAAAGCAGTTCCCATATCATACTTGCTTGTCATTGATCAACCATCTCATGTTATGATTTCTCCCATTCTTCCAGGAATAGTTTAGGGCACAACTACTTCACATTTAACAAACCTTCAGGCCCCTCTACAGAAAACTAACAGCAGCAGGATTTGGTCAAAACAAGCAACCAAAGGCCTAGGATTTGTGAGGAATCTTGAAGGTGGATAGCTTAACCATCGCAGAAAAATCTATTGCAACAAAAAAGTTCTCTTCATGTCATTCTTGATTTTTGGTTTATGGAGATGTTGTTAACTGCCAGTTAACCTAGCTAAATTTCAGTGTCCCTGCTATTAAGCATATAAGGTAAAAAGGCTTTAATTTATCCCGTTGTTTTCAGTGAAACAGCAACTGAAATAAAGCTGTTTAGCTGCCCCACTAGCCTGGCTTTGCAGGAAATAGGTGCTTTATTACACAGATTTTGAATAGTGGATGGTCATAACAAAACAAAACACCAACAGACAGATGAAATAGAGGAACAGCCGCTTATGTGAATGAAAAGCAGAAGGGGAAGTTCCGGCCAATCATGTTTACTTCTTGTGTGCTACTTATTTGCATAAAGGATTTTCATGGCAGGCATGAGAGCATGGGAAATTTAGGCTCAGATTGCCAAGCTTTTATTTCTGTAACATGCAATATAATTTACATGGCTACTGCTTTTCATTGCTTGGTGCTGGCTACTCAGACATTTTACACGTAAAAGAGAAGGAGTACCCACCGTCTCATTTAATAGCTGATTTCTGTTACTGTATAGAAAACTCTTAAAAGAACTACTCTTTTATCTCTCATAAAACGTGTATCAGAGACAGGAGAAAAATGAACCAATACTTGCAGGTTTCCTCAGCTGACAGGGAGCATCCTGAAATGCCACAGACACAGACCACTCCTGAAAGAGCATGCCAAAATGTAGGCACAGATATTCAAGGCTACTTCAAGAAAGCTTGTTTATTGTTCTATGGACTGCAAGTCCACACCAGATTGTTTCTTTGTTGTTTCAGAGCTTTCAGTGGGAGACACTTGACCATTTACTCTCTATTGCCTCGGCAGAGAAGGAGTACCAGAAATACTCAGAGCGGAGAGACAGAACTTGTGGGATGACAGGGTATGAACTGGACCACAGATGGTGTTTCCAGGCAAGAAGCAGCTACAACTACTGCATAAATTGTAGAGCTGCTAAACAATAATAATAATATTAATATAAATAAATAAAATTAATAAAAATTTCACATCTTATCCATAACCAGTTTGCTCTTTTGTTGGTGAAAAAAAGAGGTGTACTACGGTCTCAAAATAATCAGTTTTTCAGCTTTAGGGTTTCCACATTCTCAGAATTACTAAGTATTTGCTTAATCCTGGAGGCAGGAAATGCAACAGGAGGATAAATGGTTCAATCTAATATTTTTACTTTTATTATGGGTTTGTCATGGTTTTAGCCCTGACCTGGCTAAATGTTTGGCTAAACTCGTGCAGTTGGACTCCTACATTCCATTCCTCGTGCCCAGGGGAAGGGAGATGACGATGAGAGGAGAGAGGCTGGCGGATTGGAACCTGAAGCTACAGCTTTAATGAAATAATGATAATAATAGTAATAATGATTCAAAGAATCAGATAGTAATGAAATATGTACAAGTATCCGAGATCGTACCCTCACCCCACCCCTCAGTGACCACAGGTCACCACAACTGCTGCAGAGCAGACTCAGGGGCAATGGGTCCACAGCTAGGAGGGAGCTGAACTCAGGAACTGGATTCAAGGGATCCAGGATCAGGAACAATTAGACAAACGAGGTCCTCACTGGACGTCAGCCATCACAGAAGAGGCCAAGACTGATCTCTCAGTTTTATACCACGTGTGACGTATATGAGGTGGAATACTCTTGTTGGTCAGTTTGGGGTCACCTGTCCTGTCTGCTCTTCCCTGCAGGTTTGGCCTTTTTCACCAGCTTGAGGATGGCCTTGGTTACCACAGGAATAAGTATACATACTGGCCTCTCTGCATACTGGTGTTCTGTTATCACTGCTAGAGAGAAACTGAAAAACATGCTGTTAGTTTTTCAGAAAACGCAGTTATTTCAGACTAAGGCGGAGCCAGAGTGAGAAGTAGCCCAATTAACTCAAACCATAACAGGGTTGTGACTTATGTTGGATGGACTGACGGCAGAAAAGAAGAGCTTAGTACATAAAATGAGTGGAAAGTTCTGAACACTATCATATACAGTCGCTTTAAACGTCAGACAAATCACCGGAGATTGATTTTCCTGCTAGGAATTAGCCATAAACCATTCAGACATGAATAGTAATTTGAATGTAATTGTCCCTTGATTGCTGGCATTCCAAACGTTTTTTTGATGTTGTTTTCCAGTGGTTCAAAATGAGGATATTTGCATTTTCTATTTTATTTGTTTTTAAATAAAACTGATTTGTTAAGTTTAATTGCATTTAGAAAACTTAAACTTCAGAAAAAGACATATTTAAGATTGCCTTTGCCCAATTTGAATTATCTACATACAGATTTTCATATGCTGTTGCTTTATTTTTTTTCACAGCCCAACTTTTATTAGTCTTAGTTGAAGCTGTGACTATGCTGCATTTTTGCAAATGAAAACTTTGCTGTGACAAGATAAGCACTTAGAAAATGAGGAACATCTTTCCTCTCACGTCTGCTTTAAGTGACTTGCTGTGAATCATAAGGTAATCTTGTGACAGATGATGATATAAAATACATTTTTTAAGTTGGCATTACATTGCCTTAACTGTAGGAATAAAGCCCATTGAAAAACTGATTGCTGCTTCAGTCTTGGTATAAAACTGAAATTATAAACTTGCATGATGAATTGCTGAGCAGCTCAGAACAAAAGATTTCAGCTACATCAGAAGGAAAAAGTACTCTGAATTTATTATCCAAGTCTTCCATAAAGTTAATGACCTTACAAGAAGCGTTTTTTGTCAAATAAACAATTTTTGTGCAAAGCAATTCTACCCAATAACTTTTAGTTCAGCTTTTCAGCTCCCTCGAGTCCCACATTTATTAATTTTATAGCTTACAATATCTGAAAAAGTAAGATGAAGGTCTTGAAGCTAATATGACTAAGTTGACACCCACAATTTTCTGGCATTGGCCATCTTGTTCACTGTCTGAACATAAAAATGCAGGTTAGGATCATATAATTAAAGTCTTCGTTATAATGCCTATATAAAAGAACCCTGAGTTAAGATTCAACAGACAGTTTTATTAATGGTATTTCCTGATTTTGAGTTATACTTTTTCAATATTAGTATCTTCATACAGTTTTTGTTTCCTTTGAAAATGTAAAATAAATAATCTTTAATGAAATAATTGTCTCTGAACATAAAGACCTGATGTATTAATGAGGAATTATTCATAATAGGGTAATATATGTAATTCCATAATACAAAGAAATTATAGGCTTTTAGAATGACACTTTTAATTTTGTACTACTGATCACAATCAATAATTAACATTTGTTGAATAAGATGAACTTGATAAGCTCACTGAAATATGGTAATGACTTAAAATACGTTGCAAGAAATGTATGGCAATTGCACTGTTTGTTATTGATATATTAATATGTCATCAAAAATGTTTCCCCACAGTTCTCATTTGGATTAAATAATGAGCAATGTGGTAGACAGTAAGAAATTTTAATTGGCTAGATTGAGTTGAGAACAATTGACTGACATGGATTTAGTGGCGTACACTTATGTTCAGTCACAGCTTTACTACTACAAAACAGAAAGTAAGGATTACATAGAAGAGCAGAAATACCTCTGGTGCCAGCAATATATATAAGAGCAGATAAAGGAAAAAAAAATAAGGTTAACTTTGAAGTAAAAATCATTACTCGGGCAATACTCTTATGGACTTCTATAGGAGATTTTCTTGCGTAATATGTTTCTTGTTAATCTAAGTAGGTCAACTCCAGTTTTCTCTCCAGGAGTCCATGGATCATATAAAAGATAATGCGTGTAATCTCGACCACACATACCATCAGTCTTGTTTATGGTAGCTACATACTCTCTTAAAAAATATAAGGGTACAGAAATAGGATAATTAATTGGGCTACAAGGAGATGTGGCTAAAGCCAGCTTATTGCACAAATTAATTATTAGTAATGAGGAATAATTAAAAGAAAAGTAGAGTAACACGAGTGTTTCTGTTCTGGCTTGTTTCTCAATACTTTGATTTGGATAACCCTAAAAAGTTGAACAATTTTAGGTATATACAAAGGCCAGCATGCTTATTCCTAACTTCTGTCAAATTAAATTCTTTTTAAATAAAATCTAAAAGGAAACATCTTACAGAGGTTTTTTGGCCTCCTGACCTACAGGAAGCTTTAAAAATTCTAGTTACCTGCATGTCTGTAATTTCCTAATATATCTTAACCAGTTTCAGGGACAGACATACACAGGACAAAGTGCTTTCTTTGCTGCTTTAGATATGGGACTGCTTCAGCTTTGTATTTCCAACTCATATGGTTCCTAAATCTTACAGTTAAGATTTTAGTTTAAACTTTAAAATGTTACAGCTTCCAAAAGAAAGAAACTATGGCTAGCAATGGACTTGAATGGGGCTTAAGCGTGTTCAAAAGGCTTTCTTGAGTAAGCTCGGGGACTTAAACTTCTTGCTACTTGAAAGCTCAGCAAGGCTTAATTCTTCTACCCTTTCATTGTCACCTTATTTCTGTTAAAAACCCCAACACTTCAGTGTAATTAATTGTGCAAATGAATACTATGAATGTAAAGATAGCAGTATTGGGCCAAAAGCAATGACTGTATTTCATGCACTCCCCAGAAGTGACTATCCACCACCACCAGAACAAAGAGAATGAGGTCACTGAAAATCCCTCATTTCCACTTCAAATGAGACCTATCTGTAAAGAACAATTTTAGCCTGCAGTTTCATTTCTACTTTTAAAATTGATCAAGGAGAATTCTGTTAAAATATTGTACAATGATATTAGCAATATTAATAGGAAATAATTATGAAGAGAAATAATACCTTTTCTTAAACAGGTCCTGATATAAGGTACCCATACAGCTAATGTAAAATCTTAGCTCTCTTGGTATTCAATGCCACATCAATAGAAATTTTATTAACTAATTCAAGAAAGAAATATGATGAATGTCTCCTTCCAGATTCTATCCCTATCTTTCATTACAGGAGTATCTGTTAATAGAAGGTGCTTCTGGCAATATTTCTCTACATATAATTCATAACATTTTTAAGATATAATGTGTTCTGTATGGAGGATGGCTACTTGATCCATAATGAGAATATCATAACATTTGCTGCTTTAATTTAAAACTAAACCTAATAGTTCTACTTCTTTTGATTATATAATCAGGAACTTATAATATTTGGGACAAATTCTCAGCATGGGAATTGTCATACCTCCATTGACTTCAACAACAATTTATAACATCTGCTAAACTGACCCTGTATCTGTAATCCATCATTATAGTCTCATAAATTTACCTCTCAGAATTCTTTTTATTATCTTTGACTTCTTTTTACAATTACATTTAAAATAAATAATTTCATTTAGCTGACTTTATTATCAGGGTAACTGAAACCTTCAAACTTGGTGAGTTCCCAAGTGTTCATGCAATTTCTTGCTGAATAGGTTGTCCAGACATGTCACAATGCATGCTAGTAACACAAATGTCTTTTTTCCTCTTACTACTTACTTTTTAGTCTATAGAAGTTTTATCCAACCCCAAACAGGACCAAAGCTCTCTTGGCCAAGCAAACAGTGATATAGTTGTGATCTAAAGAACATACAGTTTAAGAAATTAAGAAAGTTTTAGGTGGAATATGGCTTGTATGAATTACGAATTGCAGCATTAGCCATCTGCAGCCTGGTATCAAATAATTCTGGAAAACAAGTTTTGGCAAAGACTTAAATTTCCTATGTTAAACAGAAAATTTGGGAGCTAGACAGGGTTGAGGCAGCATCAAAGAACAGATGCTTTCTGAGAGTTGGTTATGGCTCTGATTCAGGAACATATTTAAACAGAGATATGCTTAAAGGCTTTGCTGCATAGGGATGCATGTAAAGCTGTGCTTAGAGCTAAACATTGGCTGAAGTGCCCCGCTAAATTGTGTATCTAAGAGTGGGATACTTTCCACTGTCCCTTAGGACTGCTCTAGTGACTGGTGTTGGTATATCTTCTCTTCTTATTATCTGTCCATTATTAATCAGAATGAGAAGCTCCATCAGATAGGAAGTCAAAATCTTTTGCTTTTGTGATATTATGATTACATTATTATATTTAAGATAGACCATCTCTGATTCTGCCAGTAAACTAAGACAAAAATCACCCTAGACATAAGACTAGGAAGATGATTTGTTTCTCTTTTCAAACTACCCTTTACCTGAGAAAAAATTGTGTGAATTGTACCAGCTTCAGCAAATTCAAATTTGAGCTGCCCATCAGCACGTCTGAGAACAGCACAGTATTATAGCACTTTATATTATATATTGTGTGTCAAGAGAAATTACCTTACAAATGTAATTATTGGTCAATATCAACAAAAAATTAAAATGGTTTAGTGTGTAATCATTCTCTTGAATACTGACCAGTAACACCACCTGCAGCTATCTCACATGCCTTTGTTAACCTTTCAGACCTGTGGTCTGAGGGTATGTGAAGGTGAATATCTGCTATTGTAATAGTTTTCACTGAAATTCATCCAAGTTTCATGAATTTGAACTGCACCTATCAGTCAGTCTTTTCTGGTTTTCTCATTTGTTCTTCCTGACATACGGAAGAATCATATTTTAAAGATTCAATCACCAGGTTGCCAGGATATATTTCAGTAAAAGTATATTTCATTGTCAACTACAAATGATGTGAGGTGCTTTACTCATATACTTTTGGACTAATAATCTAATACCACCCAGAGACAGTTAAATAGAAGAACCCATACAAAATCATAGGAAAGTTAAAAACTAGAAATGTTCTTTTGAGAATATTTTGGTATCTCCTCAAGTGATGGTCTTACAAATCCCCTGTTGTTCAAAGTGTATTTTTGTATGAATGAGAGAACAGTTCTTAGAGAAGCATTTGAGAGCATATATTAGAAGAGATGGCATTTTTATGCATGCCTGAAAATCCTAGGAATCTGTTTCAGCCTCTCCCCTACACATGACTTGGCTGATAAATGTAATTTCATGCAACCTCTGTAAACAGCTCCTCTCCATGCTTGAGTATTTCTATTATTGGTCAGGTCTAGCAACTGATTAAAAAGTTTAAATTCTCCTTTGTGATGAGAAGTAAATCTTTTGTTTCCAAGCTTTAGGACCTTTGAACACTGGGCTGGGGCAGCCTGAAGATATTAAATTTAAAATCCCCTTCCCTTCTAGGGGTCTCTGCAAATTTAAGATGTCCGGTAGAAAAGAGTTAATTGTTTAAGCCAGAAAGAAAATTGAAGCTCATCATGCAGTCTGATCCAGGTGCTTCTTATACAAGGAAGAAAAAGGAACTAGTGAGTAGCGAAGGGAAGAAGCTGCCTTTATTTCAGGAGATGCAGCTGTCATGTAAACACTGAGAGCATGGTGCCATCTGCTTAATGCCTGAAGTTGCATTTGTATCACAGAATGGAAGAACCTTAATTTGAGGACTGTGTTTGCTCTCTAAAGAAGAAGTAAAGAAAAGGGAGCAGCCTTTATTCTTGTAATCTGCACAGTATGTTGCACTATTTAATTTTTAAGCTCTAAAGGAAGAGATTAAAAAAGAAACATATGTGGATTCTGTATAAAATGTGGAGACTTGGAAGAATAGTGTAGTAAAGATGAAAAATGATCCAAGGTAAAAACAGTAGTGGCAATTCCCAGTGCTCAGCAGAGGTTTCTGAAGCGCAGAGAAAACATCAGAAAGACTCAGGCTGCCCAGGCAGTCTGACTGGCTGACACAAGCAGAGGTTAAAGCCTGAAAGTGAAAGACAGTGTTGTGGGCTCTTCTTGACGCATGAGCTGGATTTGAATACAAACTACCTTCACCCTCTTGCCAAAAGTTAATTCCAGCTAGGTTCCAGGCCCCATACTGAAATACTGCTAGCAGCAAGCCTTGTTCTGCGTGCTACAGAAGTGTTCTCCCTTTGTGAGAAGATCTAGTGCATCTTGGGAGTGCTGGTGGACGGGAAACTCAACATGAGCCAGC